>JAQZBX010025775.1:0-19207 GCA_029593785.1 Cabassous unicinctus | reverse complement strand
TGCCCAAAAGTCTTGGGGAAGAGCCATGAGTTTTTTCCTATTATTTTCAGAGGTGTCCTCCAAGCTCAGATGACATATTAAGATTATTTGCCTGCCACTGCTCCATTACAACTACCCTCTCCAAAGTTCAGGAAAGCAGGAGAAACTGTCAAAAATAGAGTGTTTCCCTGCAGCATAATTCCACAACTTCATTTGCTTATTCTTTTTGTGTATCTTCACTGTGGAAGTTTGATATAGTTACGAATTCCAAAAATAGATATTGGATTGTGCTTGTAAACTGGTCTGTTCATCTGGGCATGATTAAGTTATGATTAGGGCTTTGATTGGGCCACATCAGTAGGGCGTTGAGCCATGCCCCTTGGTGGGTGGGGTCTCAAAGATAAAACACATGGCAAAGGACAGAGTTGGAGTTTTTGAGTTGGAGTTTTGATGCGGAGTCTTGATCTGGAGCCCCAGGAAGTAAGCATACAGAGGAGCTTGGTGGTGAGGAAGGAGAGAAAGGCCCCTAGGAGAAGAGACGAGCGGTTTGCCTGATGGTTCACAGCTGGCCTTGTGGAGAGAGGCAAAGCCTAGAGAGCCTCATAGTCTACAGCTGACCTTGTGGAGGAAACAGAGCAGTTGAACCTGAAAAAAAATGGAGCCCCAGGAAGAGAGGAACCCAAGAAGCCTGAACCCTGGCAAACGTTGGCAGCTGTCTTGTTCCAACACATGGCAACAGACTTTGGTGAGGGAAGAAACTTACGCTTTATGGCCTGGTAACTGTAAGCTTCTACCCCAAATAAGTACCCTTTATAAAGACCAATTGATTATTGGTATTTTGCTTCAGTACCCCTTTGGCTGACTAATACACTCACCATGAGTTTATCTGTTTTCTTTTTTTTAATTCTTGTTTTTTATTTTTTCTTTCTTTGTGCTCTTTACCATGAGTTTATCTGAACTAATGATTTCTCCCTTCAAAGAAGTATCATTTCCTATAAAATCTGGAGGAAAAAAACAATCCAGCAATGAGAATAAAGTGGAAGGTGCATTTACCAGAAACCTTTTAGTATATATCAGTTTCCTTGGTAACAGCTAATAGGGAAAAAGGAGAGGGACAAAAACATTGAGAGCACATATAGCTAGAATAAGAGAACAGACAAAGAATTCAAAGCTCAGAGTAACATTCAGCTCAGAGTAACTGTCAGCTCAGAGTAAATAAGGCAATTATCCTGATGGTCCAAGGCAAACTGAAATCCTTCACCAGGAAGTGGCCAGATAATTCCAAGAGAAAGATTTTCTTGGATTTTTTTTTTTTCTGTTGAGTTGAGCTGATAGTTGCTAGAGTCTACTTTCTCAATATACACTTTGGCATCGTTCTAGAAAGAAAAGTGCAGGCTTCTCTGTTAAGACCTGGGTTCTGTCTATGATGAGCATGATGAAACCCTCCTCTCCTGGGGAACTAAACCCAGGCCAAATAGGAAAACTACAACAGAAGAGAGTGCACATGAATCCAGAAGCCCTGGGGAATATAAGATGAGATGGGATCTTTGTTTTGTCAAGAGAATTTCAGTGATGCTTGCTGCCTAGTTGTCAACAGCAGGCATGGGCCCGGGAGGAGGGGCGATGCCAAAATCAGCAGCGGCAGCTCCCACCCACATGGCTGCTGGCACACACTGGCAGACTGTTCTGTCGTGGCTTGTCCTCTTTCTCTCAAAGTAGGCCTAAGAGAAAGTCTCATTAGTGTGTGGAGAGCGTGCATATGGATGTCCTGATTTGGGGAAATGTCCCTGAGGGACAACATTCGTTAGACTAGTTGGCAAGGAGGAGAAATAAACCAAATGGCCATAAATAAGCCCCAGAGTGAATGTGTATGTATCACCTTAGATTCTAAAGGCCTCACTCTAAGGCCCAGCAGATCTGGAAAACCAGAGCAGGTGCCATAGTATATCACACTAGGTAGAATTGTCAAGTGATGAATTAACCCTGATGTAAGGCAGGCAGCTGAGACCAGCTTTGCTCTCCAGCAGGTTAAAAGGCAGATGCAGTGGCGCGGGGCCCTGTAAGAGTGCATTAGCCACAAAAGGATCCCCTACTGCTTGCACATTGTGCTCGAGCAATCAGGTTTCCAGAAATAGACTCACCCTAATCCTCTTTTTATATTTTCCAGAGCTGAACCTGAACTTTCAAGGGGCTTGACTTTGCTTTTATTTTTCACTCATCTTTTCATAGGTGATTGAATTTCCTAGTTTTGCTTTTGAATCAGATGTTATTTTAAGCGCAACTCAAAGAAAGCCATCCATATACATTGAGAAGCAGTGGGTGGCAGAAAAGTTCAGCTTCATTCCTGATTAAGCAAAAAAACACATCAGGGGGTGGAGGAGAGGGAGCAAATACTAAAGGCTCCAAGGTCAGTGAAAAGTGAAAGTATTTGACTACATAGGATGATGCTGGCTGAGGTCCATCTACTTGGTTTTACAGAAGGATTTGCAGTTTTTAAAATATCAGAGCTATTGTTCACATTTACTACTAGTATGGATGACATATTTAATCATTACACCTTGAAATTTAAATTTTTAATAATAGCAGCTGGATAAAGTTACTGGAAGGAAAAGCATCACTTAATGTAATGAAGCAATTTTTGTGCCCGAAATCTGGGTTCACCTCTTAGTGGCATTCAGTAGCGTAGTAGCTCTCCAACCCTAGTTCATAACCCATCCTCAAAATCTCTTCCCTCCCTCCTCTTCATCTCCCCTTCCTGCCTTCTCAGAGACTGGTTGAGTCCAGACCCTGTGCAACATCATTTGCCTAATTACCTCTTTTAATTTTCATAATAACACTGCGAGGGAAAATTGAGGCTCAGGCAGGTAAGTAACTTGTCCAAGAATAGACAACTCATAATCTGATCTCTCTGACTACAGATCACACTCAAAAGCTTTCTGCTTGACCCTAAAAAGAGAAGCATTTATTTTAAATTCAATGTTTGAAGATTTTGATGTGATGGTTTGAGGTGAGAAGTCTCTAGTACTTGCAGTGACTTTCCCACACTAAGTCATCCAAAGGCATTATTTTTCTCTTAAAGGCTCCAAAGTATATTGGAAAACAATTTAATTTTAATTTACTCCTCAGGGAATAAATAATAAAACATACTGGTATCTTGAACCTGCAAAATGGAGTTGAAATTGTTATTTTTTGCTGTTCTTTTCTTCTTTTAAAGTCTAATTCATAGGTAGCCACCTGGGGATGGCACCCACACAGCTTCACACCACATCTCAGCTGGACCCCTCCCCTCCAAGCTCCTAACTTGGATCTTAGGCAAAGAAAACTGTGTTTGTGCTTGGGGAAAAAATAACAACAGCAACAACAGCAAAGGAAAAAAAAAAAACACAGCAGCACACCCACATATCCATTACATGGGGCTAAAATCAAATGATATGAGAAACTGAGAACTGGCTTAATATATTAAGAGAACTACCATTTTTAAAGTGATTTTTCACCTACTTTATTCTTTTCAATGAAAATATTTTCAGTTTCATTGGAGATGTCTTAAAACAAATGAAAAGTAAGTCAAAACAATTTACCTATGTTGTTGTCATACCTGATCTTAGCTTCCAGAGAAACTTGTAGAGATAAGAAACCCACACCCCACTTTTCTCTTTGGCATTTCTTGGTAGCAAGGTCTTAGACTTAAGATTAAAGAAGACAATTCCGTTTTGAACCATCCTTAAGAGGACAAAATAGGACATCAAAATAGTTTCTTAGGGGGTGCGGGAAAGGTTTGTGGATAATCTTTACCATTTTTTAGTGATTTCAATTTTCTATTTTTTAAATGAGTATGCCTTCCTTATTTGTTTTAAATGTTGTTTTATTAAGAAAGGGAATTATAAGCCTGCATGTAAAAATGGACAACAGAAAGAAATCCGATGTGTTCTATAATTTCAGAAATTGCTGGAAGGATAAATTTTTAAAAGGCTTAATTGGATCCATATTGTTCTCAGGCTTCATTACTTTTAGAAATTCAAAGCTCAAGCATTAAGAGAGTATAGTGAAAATCTTCACGGAGCAGAAGTGTGATATCAGTATTCTAAACCCCAGCAAATCAATGCACCTGCAGCTTGACCTTGGGCAAATCATTTAACCTTTCAAAATCCTGATTCACTTGTCAGAAAAAGGACAGAGATATGCTCAAAACCCAATGAAATATGCCATATTTAAACTGTAATGAATGTCACTGCTTGAGGTAATTAGTATCCTTTGGGATTGCAACATGGTAAATGGATGTCTTTTTCTCTCAAAGGATATTTTTCCCTATCTGCCAATTCCCTTGGGACAAGATAATAATTAGTAGTCCTTTCCTGAATTTGTTCCTGTCTCTTTTATTGTACACATAGTTTGAAAATGATGAATAGACTCCTATACCTTGCTGGTGATAAATCATACATCATTCTCTGTATTCTCATCTGCTCTGCAGTTAAATAGTCATCACTCCTCACCTGCTGGAAAATACCACAGAACCACTAAAGGACTCAAAAAGAGTGGATGGATGGAATGTCATAAATACTATGATAGCAAATACCTGGAGAAGGCCATTTCAATATAGGCAGACCAGAAAAGGCCCTTTTTTTCTTCTTTTTTTTTCACAGTTTTATAGGTTTTGACAAAATGGGTAATGGCCTGTATCTGTCATTGCAATGTAATGCAGGACAATTCCAATGTCCCCAAAATGCCCCATGTTACACCTATTCTTCCCTCTCCCTCCCCTCAGAACTTCTGGTGACCACTGCCTTTATATCAGTGATGAAAGTTCTTCCATCGCTAGAATAATCATAAGTCTACTTAAGTCCATAGTTGTATTCCCCCTATGTTTATTCATTCCTCAATCTTGAGGATTTGGGGATGATGATGCCCACTCTGTTTCTGATTGAGAGGGGGCTTAGATCCCATAGGGCAGATGGATGGAACTGTCTTGCATGCAGTTGTAGATACTCTCTTTTTTGGGATGGACATTGTCCATCATCATCCTTTTGTTAGTTGTCCTGGGCAAGTCCAATAAACTGGAATGTAGGTGTTGTAACTCTTGCTGAGATTCAGGGCTCAACTGACATATGAACAGACCAAAAATTTAAGTCTCTTGTACATATATTTAACAAATATAGTGCTAATTATAGGTTCAAATAAAAGGTGCAGGAGATTCCAGTGTAAGGAAATTGTAAATGAGCTTAACTCTGTTACATTGGGGAGCATATATTCCAAATTAAGGCCCACTGACAGGGTGCCAAATTCCTGAGATTGTCTGCCCTGCCTATAGTGTCTAGATATTTTTAGAGCCCTCAGGAGCCTCACTGTTTGAGACATTGTTTACCATGGCAGTCAATGAGATCCTGCTGAGACGTGCAAAAGCATAACCTCTGGATTGAACTCCAGGCTCACTTTGAAATCTCTTAGCCATAAAAACTCATTTGTATTTAATATTTCCCCCTTTTGGTCAAGATCTGTTTCCAAAGGCTTTGCTAACTGGTGCTTGGTAATAATCCCTCAGTGCCAGGAAGGCTCATCCCTGGGAGTCATATCCCACAAAGAGCCTTTCTAAGGAAGAGATTTGAGCTGAGATGTGTAGAATGAAGACTCAGACATGGCAAAGGTAAGGAAAGAGCTTCCCAAGTGAAAGAAAAAGCATATACAAAGTTCCTAAGGTGGAAAAGAGCTTGCTACATTTCAGAAACTCAAAGAAGACCCATGTGATCAATGGGGAGAAAAATAGATGAAATGGGGTTGGAGAGTTAGGAAGAGCTGGTTCACCAAGGTGTGGTGGGCAATGCTACTATATGAGGATTTTATTCTAAGTGCTGCAGCAGACATTGCACAAAGGTATGACATGATCTGATCTAAGTCTTTGAAAGAAAAAAGTACTCTGCTATACGGAAAAAAAATTTTGGAGAGGGATATAGATAGCAAGATTAAAAGTGGGGAGAACTATGGGAAGATTGTTGCAATAATTCAAAGAATAGTTTGCTAGAATATGATAATGGTAATGGAGATGGGAAGATGGGTAGATTCTAGATATATTTTGGAAATAGACGCCACACAGGACTTGCTAATGGATTTGATTGGGAATGGGGAAAGCCTGACTGAAAGGAAAAGCAATGATGTTTCTTGGGTTCTGGCTCAAGTAACAAAGTGAAGGGAGGGGGTGGTTAATGAGAAAGGAAACACTAGGAGAAACAAGGTTGTGTTGTGAAAGCAAGAATATCTGTGTGCAGATAATGTTTTGAAAATTAATGACTTCACCTAGTGAGAGAATTTAAAAGAGGGTAGAAGACCTGGGTCCAATACCAGGGGTTTGCAGTATTTACATAAGACAGTGAAAAGGAACCGAGGTAAGAGGAAAACCAAGAATTGGTTTTGTCCTGGAAACCAAGAAAGAATATTTCAAGAGGGAAAAATAGTAAACTGGGTCTACTGCCACTCAGAAGTTTTGTAAAATGAGACATGAAAAGTAACAATTACAAGTGGCAATGTGGACGTGTTTCTTCAATGACCATAAAAAAAGGCACTTTGATGACATGCTAGGGAAGTCAGCTTCAGTGTATTGAGACATAAATGGGAAGTAAGAAAGCAAAGGCAGCACATACATACAATTTTTTTGTTTATTTTGAATTTAATTTTTGAAGAGAAAATAATTCATATGACTCAAAATTCAAACAATAAAGAGACAACTGGTCAACCAAGATTGTTGGCATAAGAAGCTCCAGGGCACCATTTCCCCACAGAATCTTTAAACAGCTAGCAAATACTGGCAGAGCTGTCTTCCACAACACTCCAAAAAAAAATTTAGAGAATTATAGTAACTGGGTAAGTGCTAAATCAAGAAAATACAGTTTTAATAATTGGAGAAGTTTGTTGCACCCTTGTTGGCCTCTCTAGCACCCATTCCCTGGTGTGGTATGGAGACAGTTGGTGCTGCCATTGTAGGTTCCTGCGATGTTCTGGAGAGGATAGAGTAACCCCATACACTATTGAGGTGCCTGTATGTCAGTGCCAATCACTCAAGTGGCAGCCTGAAAGATCCAATCTGGAAACTTTTCAATGGCTCACCCTCCCAGGCTTGCCCTGCAGGCAGAAAAAGCTTGTGGACAGCTAAAGAAGTATAAAACCAATTAAGTCAAAGCAACCTGGGGCGAATTACATACAATAAAGCACCCAAAAAATGGGGTCCATTTCATAGGGATTAGAAAGGATATTCAAATTCCTCTAAACAGAGAAATTCCTAAGACCAAAAGCACATGCAAGCCCAGAACAAGACAAGGGTGCAGAAAATTTTAAAAAAAGACTATGGAATGAAACCAGAAATCAATATCAGAAGGAGAATGGAAAATGCACAAATATATGGAAGTTAAAAAATGCGTTACAACAATGGGTCACAGAAAAAAAATAATAAACAGGAAAATTAGGAAATATCTGGAGGCATATGGAAAAAAAAAAAATACCAAAATTAGGAAATGTATGTATGGTATGCAGCAAGACAGTGTTCAGAGCTACATTTATAGTTCTAAAAGCATATATTTAAAAAGAGGAAAGATCTCAAATCAGAGACATAACTGCACAACTGGGGATCTAAAAAAAGAAGAGCAAACTAAATACAAAGTGAGAAGAAAGAAGAAAATAAAAAAAATAAGAACAGAGATGACAGATATAGGGAACAAAAAACAAGAGAGAGAATCAACAAAACCAAAAGTTGATTCCTTGAAAAGATAAATAAAATCAACAAATCCTTACCTAGACTGAAGAGGAAAAAAAGAGAGGATAGGAATAACTAAAATCAGAAATGAAAGAAGGAGCACTACTACCAACACCACAGAAATAAAAGGGATCAAAAGAGGATACTATGAATTTCTGTGGGCCAAAAATTAATAACTAGATGAAATGGACAAATTCCTAGAAACACAGAAACTACCCACACTGACTCAAAAAGAAAAAGAATACCTCAAAAGATCAATAAATCAGTAATCAAAAATCTTCAAAAGAAAAAAAGAAAAGCCCAGGACCATATGGCTTCATGGGGGAATTTTACCAAACGCTCCAAGAAGATTTAACACTGACCTTGTTCAAACTCTTTCAAAAAACTGAAGAGGAGGGAATACTCCCTAACTCATTCTATGAAGCCAACATCACATTAATACTAAAGCCACATAAAGATACCACAAGAAAGGTAAGTTACAGATCAATATCCCTTATAAATATAGATGCAAAACTCCTCAACAAAATAGTAGCAAACCAAATTCAACTTCATATTAAGAAAATTATACACCATGATCAAATGGGATTGATACCAGGACATCTCAATTGACACAGAAAAAACATTTGACAAAATCCAGCATCACTTCTTCATAAAAAACATTTAGAAAACTAAGAAAGGAAGGAAATTTCCTCAACATATTAAATAATGTATGTGAAAAACCTACTGCTGCCATCATACTCAATGGTGAAAGACTGAAAGCTTTCCCTCTAACATTGGAAACAAGACAAGAATGCCCACTATCACCACTGTTAGTCACATTATATTGGAAGATCTAGCCAGGGCAATTAGTCAAGAAAAAGAAATAAAATGCATCAAATGTGGACAGGAAGAAGTGAAACTTTCCCTATTTTTAGAAAAAAAAAGATCCTATGTATAGAAAATCCTAAAAATTCCACAACAAAGCTCCTAGAGCTAATAAACAAATTCATCAAAGTGGCAGGGTAAAAGACCAACACACGAAACTGAGTATTGTTTCTATATACTAGTAAATTTTTAAGAGAATCCATTTACAATAGCAACTAAAAGAATCAAATAACTAGGAATAAATTTAACCAAGCTGTAAAGAACTTATACATGGAAAACTAAATAACACTGCTTTAAAAATCAAAGAAAACCTAAATAAATGGAAAGACATTCCATGTTCATGGATTATAAGACTAAATATTGGGAAAAT
This sequence comes from Cabassous unicinctus, assembly GCA_029593785.1. NCBI lineage: Eukaryota > Metazoa > Chordata > Mammalia > Cingulata > Chlamyphoridae > Cabassous > Cabassous unicinctus. The sequence goes on along the minus strand of JAQZBX010025775.1, from coordinate 10,259 downwards.
GTCAATTCTACCCAAATAAATTTATAAATTTATCACAATCCCAATAAAAATTCCAACAGCCTTCTTTACAGAAGATTGGAAAAGTCAATCATCATATTTATATGGAAGCATAAGAGGCTCCAAATAAACAAAACCATTTTGAAAAAGTAGAACAAAGTTGGAGACTCACACTTTGAGATTTTAAACTTATTACAAAGCTACAATAATCAAAATAGGGTGGTACTCTCAAGAAGTGAATATAGAAGTGTCGTATGATCCAGCAATCCCATTATTAGGAATATATTCAGAACTGAAAGCAAGGATGGGAACTGACATTTGCACATCAATGTCCATAGCAGCATTATTCACAATTGCTAAATTATGGAACCAGTCCAAATGCCTATCAACCAATGAATCAATAAACAAAATGTGGTATATACATACAATGTAATACTATTCACCTGTAAGAAGAAATGAAATGAAAAAGAAGCTAGAGAATAATCTAGGTATTATATAACAATGATTTCAGTGGTGGATGAAGACTGTGATTAAAAGTATAAATATAAGAATGCTATTCTTTTACAAAGTGTTAAGAATATAGTGATACATGGGAAAATTACAACTAATATAACTTATGGATGATAGTTAACAGTAATATTGCAATATTGTCGCAGCAATGACAAAGAAGATATTACATAGTTATAAGGGACAAAAAATAAGGGGTATAAGGGGGTATGGGAGTTTTCCTTTTGTAGTAATGGAAATGTTCTGAATGTATAACACAGGGAATCCAGTGGTAGAAGATGGAGTGTAGTTAACAGAACAAATGTGAGAAAGTTCTCTCGTGAACTATAGAAAATGTATAATACTGATGCAGGGTGTTGATGATCAGGTAGGTTGGGGGAAAAATACACCAAGTGTAAGATATGTGTTATAGTTAGTAGTACTATTTTGACAACGGTCTTTCATAGTTTGTAACAAATGTTTCGCAACAATGTAAGGTTTTGGTGGTGGGGTGATGTATGGGAGTCCTATATGATGATATACATGTTTGTTTTTTAAGTTCACAACTTTTATTATACACTTATTGTTGAGGTATGTTCCATGTATGAATGATACAGTTCAATAAAATATTATTTTTTAAAAATAGAGTGGTATTGGCACAAAGACTGACAAATGGAATCAAATTTAGAATTCAGAAATAAACTCTCACATATATGACTCATTGATTGATTTTTGACAAGGGTGCCAAGACCACTAAATGGGGAAAAATTAGTCTCTTAAGTAAATGGTGCTGGGAAAACTGGATTTCCATATGCAAAAGAATGAAGGTAAACCCCTACCTAAAATCTTATACAAAAATCAACTCAAAGTAGATCAAAGACCTAAATATAAGAATCAAAAGTATAAAGCTCCAGAAGAAAACATAGATATGGAAGCATCTCTTGTGTTAGGCAACAGTTTCTTAGACTTGAAAACCTGAGCAATAAAAGAAGAAAATAGATAAATGCAACTTCATCCAAAAAAAAAACTTTGTGCATCAGAGAACTTCCTCCTGAATGTAAAAACACAACTTACACAATGGGGAAAAATATTTGGAAACTACATATCCTATAAGGGTTTTTATCCAGAATATAAAATATAAATCCTAAAACTCAACAACAAAGTGACAAACAACCGAATTTTCAAAATGGGCAAAAGACTTAGACTTTTCTTCAAAGAAGATATACAAATGACCAAAAAGCACATGAAAAGATGCTCAACCTCATTAGTTATTAGGGAAATGCAAACTAAAACCACAATGAGATGCCATTTCACACCCATTAGAACGACTACTATTCAAAAAAGTGGAAAATAACAAATATTGGACAGAATTTGGAGATATCGGAACACTCCTTCATTGGTGGTGGGAATGTGAAATGGTGTAGCCTCTATGGAAAACAGTTTGGTAGTTCCTCAGAAAGATAAGCACAGAATTACAATATGATCAGGCAATTCCACTTCTAGGTATATACCCCAAAGAACTGAAAGCAAGGACTCAGGCAGATACTTGCACACTGATGTTCAAAATGGCATTATTCACATTTACCAAAAGATGGAAGCAACCCAAGTATCCAATCACAGATGAATAAACATGAAATATTAATCAGCCCTAAAAGGCAAAGAAGTTTTGATACATATGGCAATATGGTTAAACCCTGAAAACATCATGTTGAGTGAAATAAGCCAGATAAAAAAGAACAAACAGTGAATGATCTCACTGATATGAAATAATTAGAATCAGCAAGTTCATCGAGTCAGAAACTAGAATACAGGTTACCAGGACTGGGGTTGGAGAGGTGGGGAAGGGGGTAGGAAATGGGTAGTTAATCTTAATTGGTACAGAGTTTCTGTTTGGGGTGATGGGAAAATTTTGGTAATGGATGGTTTTGCAGGCCATACAACATTGTGAATGCAATTAACACCACTAAATTGTATATTTGAATGTGGTTAAAGGGGAAATTTTGGGGTTGTATATATGTTACTGGAATAAAAATTATTTAAAAAAACAGGCTCTCTCTGCCTAGAGGAGCCTGCACCAAATCTTGGTGTGTATTTCTGTCTTTCTCTCCCATTTCTCAGCAAGCTCTGTTCTTTCCCCCATTTCCCAAATAAATTCTTTTTACTGGCTTAACTAAAAAAATAAATAAAAACATAGGTCTATACAATGCAAGTTGTGAAGCCTAGTGGAAACTATGTACTGTACTTAATAGTATAATTGTAATAATATTTTTTACTGACTGTAAGAAAGGTACCACAGGGAAGGATTGTGGGAAGATGGTAGAGTAGGAAGCTCTAGGATTCAGTTCTTCCACCAGGACAACTATTAAACAGGAGGAAATTGTCAGAAACAACTATTTTGAAATGCCTCAGGTCAGTCGAACACTTGTAGAGCATCCCGGGAAGAGCAAGAGTAGGAGGCTGATAAATTATGGTAAAGACGAATAAATTGCTTTCTCCATGTGGTGGTTACCAGCACATATTCTGCATTCTTACAGCAGGCTGCCGTGGTGTTCAGCCCCTGGCTGCCTGGCTGGTGACATAAAGAGATATAAAAATCCTCTTCCCCTATTTCTGATCACAGCTTTAGACTGGCAACTTCACCTTGCTGCGGGCCCAGTCAAAGGCTGCAGAGAAAGAGCATTAAAGAGGTACCGCTTCCTCGGAACTGCGGGGGACAGTTAGCTGAAGCTGCATTTGCTGGGCAGGTCAAGAAAGCTCAGGTTTGGTGAGCCATGGAAGAAGCATTTTGCACTCTTCCTGATGCCCTCCCAAGGGCACTTTGGACCCCTTTGTAGGTCTCTGACCCAGTTTGACTGGGAAACACTGATTTGGGAACCTCTTCTCTGGTGTGCCACCCACCCCCCGACAGAATTTGCCCTCCAGGAAAGGGCAGCTTGAGACAAGGAAAGAAGAGTAAGAAACTATAGAGGCAGACAGTCTGGCCAGAGTCTTGCCTGCTTTAAACTCAGGGGAGGGAGGTCTGTCTCCTGTGAAATACAGGTGAAATAAGGGGGCATTCAAACTCCTGTAAATGGGGGAACTCTAAAACAAGGAACAAGTACAAGCCCAGGACAAGACAAAGGCCCAGAGAAGACAGGAGGATTCTGTACACTGTACACTGCACTCAATTTGGGCAGACCTTTCTGATAGGAAGGTTGAATCTCAAGAAAATCTCTTATCTTATCATTAGCTGTTACAAAATCAAGAAGCGGACATCTCAGGGAATATATTTATCATTTGGAAGTATTAAAATGTGCAGTGTTCAACAAAAGATTACAAGACAAATGTTTTGGTAATGGACAATGATGTTGGTAGCACAAACACAAACAAAGAAGACCAGAAGTGGATATACCAAAGACTAAAAAAAATTATCTTAAAAATGCTCAAAGACATGAAGAAAAATACAAAGATGAACAAAATGATATCAGTAAAACAATGAATGAACAATATGAGAATTCAATAAAGAGATAGAAATAGTAAAAAGGAACCAAACAAAACTGCCGGACTTGAAAACCGCAATAACTGAAGTGAAAAATTCCCAGGAGCCTTTCAACAGCTGAAAGGTTTTCAACTGAAGCTGGGAGAAGAATCAGCAATTGAAATGAGTCTGGCTAAGGAGCAGAAAGAAAAATTATTTAGAAAATTATTAGAAAAAGCAAAGAGCCTGATACCAGTAGAATGCCATCAAACATACAGATATATATGCATTATGAAAAAAAAAAAGAAAGGGGCTGAAGAAATATTTTTTTAAATGACAGAGAACTTCTTAAACTTAGCAAAAGATGTGAATATGCACATCCAAGAAGCCCAGAAAACACCAAAAAGGCTACACTTGAAGAAAAATATATTGACTACACTATCAATACAAAAAACAAGGAGAGAGTTCTGAAAGCTGCAAGAGAAAATCAATGTGTTACATACAAGAGAGTTCCAATTAGATTGAGTGCTGATTTCTCATCAGAAAGCATGGAGGCAAGAAGACAGTGGGTTGAAATAGTTCAAGTGCTGAAAGAAAGCCAACTGCCCACTTTGAATTATATATCTGGTGAGGCATTCTTACAAAAATGAAAGAGATAAGAAAAGTCCCAGATAAACAAAAGCTGAGGGAGTTCCTCACCACAAATCTGCCCTACAAGCAATGCTAAAGGGAGTTCTTCAGACCGAAAGGAAAGACTACTAGACACGTGTGCAAATCAGCATAAATAAAGACCTCTGGTAAAAGTATAACCATTTGGGTAATTATAAAAGCCAGTATTATTGTTTTGTACTATTTGGTATGTAACTCCATTTCTTACTTCCCACAGGTGCTAAAATGTAAATGCATAAAAAGTAATGATAAATCTATGATTTTGGATATACAATGTACAAAGATATAAGTGGTAACAAGTTCAAAAATGATGGAGAGACATAGAAGTATAGGAAAACTATGCCTCTATGCTACTGAAGTCAAGTTAGTATCAAACCAAATATGACTGTTATATATTTATTATGATAAATTTTAACTCCATGGTAATCACAAGGAAAATATATGAGAAAAATATATCCAGATAGAAAGGAGAAGGCACTCAATGTTACAACACAAACAAATCAAATAAATATAAAAGTAGGCAATAACAGAAGAATTGAGGAACAAAGAAGGTATAAGACTACAAAATAGTGAAGAACGTCTTGCATTATCAGTAACGATTTAAAATGTAAATAGCTTGAACCCTCCATTCAAAAGGCAGGGATTGGCAGAGTAGGATAAAAAAAGCATGACCCTACTCTATACCATATGCAAGAGAGTCACTTTAAATTCAAATATACAAATAGGTTTCAAGTGAAAGTATAAGAAAAACATATACCATGCAAGAAGTAACCAAAAGAGATCTGGGTTAGCTATACCAATATCAGATAAAATATACCTTAAGTCAAAAACAGTTACAAGGGACAAAGATGGTCATTATATTCTTATAAAGAGGACAATTCAATAAGAACATGTAAAAATTATAAATACATATGTATCTAACAGAATTGACCCAAAAATATATGAAGGAAATACTGAAAGATTTGAAGGTACAAATTGATCTTGCTTTGTAAATAGCAATGGACTTAATACACCATTTTCAAAAATGGATAGAACATCTAGTCAGAAAATCTACACTGGAAAAGCCAGTCATCAAATTTATATGGAAGGGTAAGAGGCTCTGAATAGCTAAAGTCATGTCAAAAAAGAAGAATGAAGTTGGAGGACTCCCACTTTCCAATCTGAAAACTTATTACAAAGTCACAGTAATCAAAACAGCATGGTACTAGCACAAAGACAGACATATAGAGCAATGCAGTCAAATTGGGGGCTCAGAAATCAACCCTTGCATTTATGGCTAACTTATTTTTGACAATAGGACAAAGACCACACTATTGGAAAAGAATGGTCTCCTCAGCAAATGGTGCTGGGAAAACTGTATCTCCACTTGCAAAACAAAGAAGAAGAACCCTGACTTCCAACCATATTCAAAAGTCAATTCAAAATGGATCAGAGGCCTAAATATAAGATCTAGAACTCTCATATTCTAGGAGAAAACATAGGGATTGTATTCATGTCCTTATAATAGGCAATGGTTTCTTAGACTTTACACCCAAAGCACAAGCAACAAAAGAAAAAAATAGATAAATGAGACCTCATCAAAATTAAACACTTTTGTGCCCCAAAGGACTTTATCATGAATATAAAACAACAACCTACAAAACGGGAGAAAATATATGGAAACCACATATCCAATATATCCAGAATATGGAAAGAAATATGTCTACTGAACAACAAAAAGACAAACAACCTAATTTAAAAATTGCCTATATATTGAATAGACATCTCTCCAAAGGAGATATACAAATGGCCAGAAAGCACATGAAATGATGCTCAATATCATTAGCCATCAGAGAAATGCAAATCAAAACCACAATGAGATACCATCTCACATCCATTAGAATGGCTGTTATTAAAAAAAAGAAAAAAAAAACGGAAAGTTGCAAATGTTGGAAAGTAAGCAAAGAAATAGGAACATTCATTCATTGTTGGTGGGAATGTAAAATGATGCAGCTGCTGTGGAAGACAGTTTGGTGGTTCCTCAGAAAGCTAAGTATAGAACTACCATACGACCTGGCAATCCCACTACTAGGTATATTCCCAAAAGAACAGAAAGCAGGGACTCAAACAGATATTTGCACACCAATGTTCAAAGCAGCATTATTCATAATTACCAAAAGATGGAAGCAACCCAAGTGTTGTCCAACCAATAAATGGATAAATAAAATGTGGTATATATACATACAATGAAATAATATTCAGCTGTAAAAAGCAATGAAGTCCTGATTCATGCAGCAACATGGATAAACCTTGAAGACACCATGTTGAGTGAAATAAGCCAGACACAAAAGGACAAACATTGTATGATTTCACTGATGTAAAACAATTAGAATAAGCAAGCTCACAAAGTCAGGAGCTAGAACATAGGTTAACAGGGGATGGAGTGGATGTAGGTTATGGGAAGTTAAGACTTAAAATGTACAGGGTTCCTTTTAGAATGGTGGAAATGTTTTGGTAATGGATGAGGATGTTGGTAGCACAACATTGTGAATGCGATTAACAGAACTGAAATATATCTCTGAATATGACTAAAAGGGGAAGTGATAGATTGCATTTAATGTAACAGAATAAAAATTAAAAAAAAAAAATGCATGGAACTACATGCATTTACACAAACCGTGAACCCTAAGTTAAACCATGGACTTAAGTTAATAGTACAATTATAAAAATGTGCTATCATCAATTGTAACAAATGTTCCACACTAACGCAAGGTATTGGTGTTGGGTTGATGTTTGGGGATCCTGTATTTTAGCATTGATTGTTCTGTAAACCCACAACTTCTCTAATAAGAAATTTTTTTTAAAGTTCTGCAGAGATGGAAAGGTTTTTGCCTTCTAGTTATTGTCTCAACACAGGGAGGGAAGAGAAGGAATTCTGTTTGAAACTGCTATTCATGTGACTTATTCTTATGTTCTTTAATGAGTAAATATGTCCAAAAATACATATGCTCTATATTTAATTGATGGAAACCCTGAAATGGGACAGGGAATGGGGGGGTGAAATAAAAGGATCTATAGACCTTCTTATGTGGAAACCATTTAAAAGTCAGCTTGATTCTCATGTGTCAGAGATGGTGTGACGGTTTGAAGGTGGGTGGCTCCCAGAAAACCATGTCCTTAGAATTAATCCATTCCTGTGCATCTAAGCCTATTGTAGGTGAGACCTTTTGATTAAATTACTTAATTAAGGGCCTTTGATTAGACAGTGTGACCCAGAGTAGGTATTATCCACTTACTGGAGTCCTTTATAAATGGAGGAATAAAATGCCTCAGACACAGGGAAAAGAAGCCTCAGTGACAGAGAGAAGGCTCCAGAAGTTGAAATCAACAAACCTGGGATAGAGAAAAGCCCAAAGCATCACTAGCAAAGGAGAGGGGAGAGAAGAACTGACACCACCATTATGCCCCGCAATGTGCCTGATCGCCCACAGCTGAGCTCGGGGAGAAAGTGAGCCTAGAGCAGAAGGCAGAGACCAGCAGAGGTGCCATTGTGCCTTGCCGCATGGCAGGAGTGCAGGACTGCCAGCAGCCAAACTTCAAGGAGACAGCTTCTCCTGATGCCTTGATTTGGACATTTGTCCCAGCCTCGGAACTATAAGCTTTTAACCTAATAAATTCCCATTATGAAAGCCAGCCCATTTCTGGTATATTGTTCCCAGCAGCTTTTAGCAAACTAAATCAGGTGGCTTACCTGTATTGCTGCCTGAAACCCATCAGAGAGATCATATCCATATTTCCATTAAGCACCTACTGTATACCAGGTACTCTGGCAGACACTGGGTCAGATAGCTCCTTGTGGCATTTAGAGACTGGAAATGGAATGGAGAGGGGAGACAGACAACCACAAAGAAACAAACAAACAAATGATTGAAGCTGTGATAAATGCAATGGCAGAAGCAAACACGGTCTAAAAGTTATGGCGGGGTGGGGGGGAACAAGTGACTACTTAAAGTAAGAAAGCATTTTTGATGAGAAGATATTTGGCCTGGGTCTTGAAGAATGAGAAAAAGTCAGCCATAGAAAGAAAAAGGAGAAGGTAAGGAGTGGCAGGAGGAAAAATAATTCTCCAGGTAGAGACCACAGCATGTGCTCAGCTGAGAAGAAGCCGATTTAACCTTAAGATGCTCCCCACTATTCTTTTCCATTTTCACAACGCAGGTGCTCCAATCCTGGCTTCCTGCATCAGCCTCTCTTCAACAGCCTGTTTCCCAATTATTTGTGTTCCTTAGCATCCTGCCTTCCAGCAAAATGATTTATTTTTAATACTCAGACTAGATTAAGTCGCATGTTATCATTTTGCAACCTAAATTTTTGTCTATAACACTAACGACATATGTAGGGTGTGTATCTGTCTGTCAGTCTCTCTGTGTATATATGTAGACTCATATATGAAAAAAAAAATTTTTTTCAGCAATATCTCCAAAGTCCTGTTAGTGGTAATATTTATGTGTTTACATTCAGCCAAAGAATACCCAAGCATTCAATGATCATATGAAAACACACCTTAATTTATAAATATTGATAGTTTCTCAGAACATCAGGATTCTCTGTGTGTTTTTAAATTAGTTACTTATTTACTTGTAAAAATTTTTTCAAAAGTAGAGATTGTGGGAAAATGGTGGAATAGGAGACTCCACGAATCAGCCCCTCCATAAGAACAACTATTTAACAGGCTGGATCTGTCTGAATCAACTGTTTAGAAACTGAGGAATCCAGTAGAACACTGTAAAGAGCCAGGATGGGCAGGAAGAAGAGGCTGGTAAGTTATAGTAATACCAGAAATTATTCTCTCCATGCAGCAGTTACCAGTGCCTATCTTCTACTCTTTGGCAGGCTGCAATAGGGTCTGGCCCCTGGCATAGCTTGCCAGTGCCAGGCAGGAACATAAAAATCAAGTTCCCTAAGATCCAGGGGGGCATGGGTTGATCACTGATCACTGCTTTTGATTAGGTACTTACTATCACTGGGGGCCTGACTCAGGATGGCCATTGTTCCAACTCACCCCAGACAAAGTCAGAGGAGACTTAAAAATAGTGTGCTTCCTCAGAGTGTGGTGGGCATTTTAAGGACTGCATGGGGTGGGCAGGGGCCAAGTCAAGAAAGCACAGCTTTGAGGAACCATGGAAGAAGTTCCCGGAGTCCCTCCTGGCCCCTTCCTCAGTCCTTCCCATGGCAGTTTGGAGACACCCAGGCTCTGTTCTTGAGTCCCAGGCCTTGTTTGAGCTAGGAAAGACTGACTTGGGAATTCCTCTCCAATATGTCACCCTCCCAGTATTTGCTCTCCAGGTAAAAGCAGCTTGAGGCAAGAAATGCAGTGTGAAAAATGATTGAGGAGGACGGCCTGATGAAAAGGCTTCCTGCTTTAAGTCTAGCAATGGAAGACCCTGGGAGAGGGAGAAGATCCTTTTCCTAGAAAGTAGAAGGGGCATTAAAACTCATAAACAGTGGAACATCTAAAGCCACTAACAAGCACAAGCTCAGGACAAGACACAGGCCCAGAAATAAGATGCGGAGAATGCTGCACTTTGCAGTTGCCTTGAGCTGACCTTCCTGATAGGAGGACTGATCTCTGACACAGAGCACCAGGCAACACAAAACCAATTTGCATGGC
>JAQZBX010025774.1:0-29417 GCA_029593785.1 Cabassous unicinctus | reverse complement strand
GCACGACTGCATCCCAGGGAAACTCTGCTTATCTGAAGCCGGCTGGGTTTGGCTCCTGTGCTGTAGTGAGCCAAACCCTGCCCTACACTGCAGACTTCTTCAGTGACCCTTACACGTGGCTGGCCACCGTCACAAAGTGCCTGTTCCAAGAAGGTTCAATAAGGAACCCTCCGCTATGGAAATCAACAAAATCTCCTCCGAGGCCTCTGGGACCAGCCTCCCAGATGCCAGATTTGTCATCATCAATATGGGAATCAGAGAGGCCCCACGTCAGTTGTACAGACCTGGATAATCTGCCAAATCTCTCTATGCCTCAGTCTTCTCTCCTCTAAATAATGTCTTAGAGTTGTTTTGAAGATCAAAGGAGATAACACATGTGCCTCCACATCAAACGAGAGCCGCCCAACACGCACACACATATGCGCACACACCATGCAAAGCCGGTGTGGGTCTTCACTGTTCAGCCAATGACCTGGGTTTTTTCCCCCCGCCTGGAGTGACATTCACAATCTATAGGCACCACTGAATTGCTCAGGACAATCAAAGAAATTTCTTTTGTGATGCTTTATGGGGGAAGAGGAGAGCTAAAGATGAGGCAGCTGGCATGGGGAGAGAGGTTTTGGGGGTGGGAGGGGACACAGGAGATTTTCATGGTTTATGATGTGTGTTGTAAAACCTCTCTCTTCGCTACCCATGGGAATCCTGTAAAATATCCTTTTCTTATTACTGTACTTAGGAGTTGCATCCATTTGTTTTCTGGAGGCCAGTCATCTGAAGAAGGAATTTCTGCTTTGAATTAAGCATGAGCTGAAACAAGGGCTCTCTCGAAAGCCTGCCGTATCTAGAAAATATTTATCTTACTGCCTGGCACAAACTAGGTGTTCAATAAATGCTAATTAGTTCCTTTCTTATTCTACTTTAATAATTCCATCTTTATCAAAAAATCTTGGTAACTCAGACTCAGTGCCCCAAATCGGGAAGTCCAACTACTGGATATTTGTTGAAAGAAGAAAATAATTCAAATGAGCCTTGCCCGGTAGAGATCCCTCAAGAACACACAAAGAATGGCTTGCAATTAGCATACTCATGCTTAATATATAAATGGGTTCTTTAAAGTGCTGAAGCATGCTTAAAAGCAATTTGATTATAAGTAGTTTAAGCATTCTCTTTGCAACCTTTTCCCCCCACTACCCACACTAGTTTTCTCAAGAGTCAGGGAAACTGGAGACCATTCATTGCCTGAATTCTCACAAATTATAAATGAATAATTGTCCCAGCACTCAACTTGGGGTTTGAAGATCTGGGTTCCAGTTGGCATTTTCCCATTTGTTAACAGCTGCAGGATCCAGAATAAATCATTTATTCTCTCTGTGTCTCAATATCTTCTAAAAGAGGGAGTTGAATTGTCCTGGTGAAGCCACAGCCTGACCCAGTCCTGGAGAACATACTAGAAGTTCAGATCCGAGGGCTCTGCCTCCACAGTTCCTGGGGGTTGTGTGGGGCCTGGGACCCTGCCTCCTTTCGGTGGGATGACCATGCGTCTCAGTTTGCCCGTGACTGTCCTAACGTATGCCTAGTGCCCCCTTTCTGTGAAAAATCATATCCCAGTTTAAATGATAAAAGTTACTGTCATCCCACCTCTAGGCTATTCTAAACACTGAACCGCGTATCTCAAACCTATTTACTGTGGTAGTTTAGAACCCAGGTTTTGGAGTTGGCCAGACTTGGGCTCAAATTCTTGCTCTTTCTCTGTCTAACTCATTACCTCTACAAGACTAGATTTCCTTATTGCATATTGAGGATAATAATATCTGCTTCATCGGGTAGTAGAAATTAGAGATTATAAATGTAAAATTCTTATCAGAGTGCCTAGACTATAATGAGGGCTTAATAAGCAGTAGCTCATACTTGAAGTGCTGAGCGCCTGTGAATCCGCAGGGCTGACTGTGGTTTGATGACACATGGTACTTCCCTGCTGGGGCGGATGCAGTGATTCTGCTTCAAGACTGGAGGGCTTGCTCCCCCAGCTGCTGAGAGTGCTCCCTGCAAACGACAAGGCTCCGCTCACATTCCTCTCTCAGATTTGTCCTGGCCAAAGAAGGCCACCTCTTCCAAGGTCACTTCCCCTTCCTGGGAGAAGACAGGAGAACAGCTTGCATCCAAAGATTGGATGAAGCAAGGGCATAACGGCCCGGCCCCCCAACTCAGGACAGCGCTGTGAGCCAGCCCAGCTTCAAAGTGCCCCGAAGGCCTGTCTGCAGCCTTTGCTGAGACCAGATCACAGCCCAACTTCTCCTTCTGCCCAGTCCAACTTCCTTCCTTTCCCCCAGTTGATTCCTCAGTGCCCCCTTAATATGCTAATTTGATCCCAGAGACTGCTTCTTGGGAACAGAGAACCCCAGCAAACACTTTCCTCAGTCCACTGCAGTGGGATGACGTTAACGTCAGGTCAGGTTATGAGATACATCTTCCTGGCATTGTCTCACTTCTGGACCTCTCTCTCTTCCCTTCGATTTCTTTCCAGTTAACTACTCTTCCTGCCCTCTCTAAAGAGCCATGGCGATCCTTCCTCTACTAGGAGAATTCATTCCACTCTCCTCCAGAGAATCTTCAGAGACTCCTTCCCTGGCCCCTCCCGATACCCAGATTTGGTTCCGGGCCCATCTTTCCTATCTCAGAGCTCTTTGTGCTTTTCACTTGTGTCTCTTATCACAGGCTGTCATCACATATCTATCCATTGGATTATTCGACTAGGGAGCCCCAAAAAGGTGGAAGCCAGGCATGCTTTGATAACGCTACACCCCCTGCAAAAAGCAGTGTGCTTGACCCTGAATGAATGCTTGGCAAATATTTCATTATTAATTAATCAAGCATATGCCACCTACAATGGGAAACAAAGGAATTAACCATCCATAGGTCACTTTTTAAAGCATTTTCACCCAAAGCAGGGACACAGCTCCCAGCTGTTGGGACAGTTCCCAGCATAACACGTCGTCAGTTAATGTTTTCTTGTTCGAGGGTTTCCTTTTGGTGGTGGTGGCATGTGCATATGTGTGCATGTGTGTTTATGTGTGTGTGTGTGTACTTCCAGGATTAGAAGAAAACAGACAACAAGAACAATGGCAAAAGTATCAAACTTCGGGAGCAGATGTGTCTCAGGCAGTTGGGCACCCGCCTCCCACAAGGGAGGTCTCGGGTTCAGCTCCCGATGGCTCCTAAAGAAGACAAACAACGAGCAGACAATGAACAGACATCAGGCAAAAAGAAAACAAAAAACAATGAGCAGACAACAAACAAAAACAATGAGCAGACAATGAGCAAAACAACTAGCAGATAGTGAGCACAAGCAAAATGAGCAGGGAGCAGATGAGGTTCAAGCAGTTGAGCGCTCGCCTCCCACATGGGAGGTTCTGGGTTTGGTTCCCGGTGCCTCCTAAAAAGAAACAGACAACAAGCAGACAACGAGTAAAAACAATGAGCAAAAAACAATGAGCAAACAGACGAGGGAGCCACCTCAGGGGGAGTAAAAAAAAAAAAAAGTATCAAACTTCAGGTTGAATAATTCAGTCTGATATCAGGTGTACTTTCTGAACCTAGAGAATCTTAAATTAAAAATAAACACTTACTTTTATGGAATATATTGCAATTAAACATGGACTGGAATTTAAAGCATCTGCCAGCGTAGACAAAGTGTGTCAGGAATTTGTCACTCAGCCTTTTTCCCACCTAAAATTGGTATACATTTTTAAAACAACATTTTTAACATAAGGAAAATCCTCAGAATTCTATCATAACCACTTTGGAATTAACAACAACCTTATTTTGCCTCCTTATATATAACTGACTTTTCTTCTTGGTAATAGTTAGCACTGGAGTCTTATTTTGCTTATAGAAAGTAGCTTCGTTAAATAACTAGTATTCTGTATCCTTAAATAAAATGTAGTAAAATCCCTTCCAAAAGTGTTTGTGTGTGCACGTGTGTGTATGTGTGTGCCTGTGTCATGCGTGTATGAGTGTATGTGTTTGTCTCATGTGAGTATGTGTATCTGTGTGCGTGTATATGTGTGTTAGTGTATGTGTAGGCATGTGTGAGTTTGTATGTGTTAGTGTGTTCTGGCATGTGTGAGTGAGTGTGTATGTGTGTTAGTGTGTGTGTGGGCGAGTGTATGTGTGTCAGTGTGTGCGGCCATGTGTGAGTGTGTGTATCTGTGTGCGTGTATATGTGTGTTAGTGTATGTGTAGGCATGTGTGAGTTTGTATGTGTTAGTGTGTTCTGGCATGTGTGAGTGAGTGTGTATGTGTTAGTGTGTGTGTGGGCGAGTGTATGTGTGTCAGTGTGTGCGGCCATGTGTGAGGGAGTGTGCGTGTGTATGTGTGTCTGTGTGTCTGTGTGTGAGTGTGTGATTGGGACAGTCCAGCAGAGTCATCGCCCTTGGGCTGCATTTGCTCCCAGCTTTGTCACACACCATCTGGGAACCTGGACAGTACTTAGCTCCACTGAGCTTCAGTTTCATCCCTGGAATAATTAAAGCCCTAGTTCTCACAGCTGTTAAAAAGAGAAAGAGAGAGAGAAAGAGCAGATGAGATACTGTATGTAAAACACTTAGCCTACCATAAAAGAGAAAGCCTCAATAAAAAGAGCAAATCACTTATTCCTATTTAGATTTGACAAATTACAAGCATGTCTTGTTCATGTGTTTTTTTCCTGAGTGGTTATTTTTGTTGGGAAAAACTGCTCAGTTAACGTGAGCTGCTGGGGGCGGCTGTGGTTACATCCACCGAGCCAGATGTACCGTGAAAACAGTTCCATCAGGCATCCAGATGTGTCCACAGCAAGGACTGAAGACTTCGACATCTCACCCAGACGCCGGCACAGTGCCTCGGCGATGCCACCTGGCTCTCCCCAACTCGGCAGCCCAAGGAGGGCTCCCGCCTCACCCAGCCTGACCCCTCCACGGAGGTCTCTCTTCCTTTGCAGAAGGGTCCAGTGTGGACTTTCCTTAGAGGTGGGTGCAATTCCTTGTTTGGTCACTGGGTGGCGTGTGGCTGTTGTCAGGAAGGGAGCCTGTGGTTGAATGGGTGCCTGGAACCAAAGGTTATTGGAATGAAAATTGGAGCCTAGGCCCAAGTTGCCGGTTGTTTACAGCTCAGAGGAAGAGGAACTGTTAACACTGCTGTTTCATTTGTTTTCCTGCTTTTCTCTTAAGAAACGGTGCTTTGTTGAGGAAGCACCTTTTAGCATTCACCCCATAGGAGAGTTGCATCCAATTCCAGAAATGATGGGACAACCATGAAAACAGAAGCATGTGCAAAGAATCGCTCTGACAAAAGCTCAGGGTCTAGGGCAGCATTGTATGCTGGTTAAGAAGTCCGTCTCAGGAGTCACTGATATCCAGCTTCGGCCACTTTCTAGCTGGGTGACAGTGGCGAGGTACTTCATCTGTCTGTGCCTTAGTTCTCTTGTCTATAAAATGGTGCATTCAATGAGAGCAAGTGTAAAGCACTTGGTAAATATTCAATGAGTAACAGCTATTATTCACATACCCAACATTTATGAGAATTTGTAACAGCACCTCCCTCAAAGAGGAATGTGACAATTAAACAACCTAACACGGGCTCAGGGCATAGCAAGCACTCCATCAAGGTTTGCTGGCAGAATGTCAAGCAGAACAAAAAAAAGTTCACAAAATACTGATGTAGAGTATGACCCCAATTTTTTTTTAAAGAACCTGGAGGGACAGGAGAGGACAATAGAATATCCTTTTCTCTTTTCCCCTTCAGCCCTGGTACCACTCCAGAGAATGTTAAACATGATAACAACAAACTCCACCTTGGGGCGCTAAAAGGAGCCTTTCCATAGGTGGTTAAGGAGACTTTAAGCCCCAAAGGAATGAGTTTCCTAAAGGTGAGATTTCAGGCACCTTGAGCTGCTGTGCCAGGTTTTGACCCTTATTCATTCTCAGTCTCCTGGAACAAGGATCTTGACCCTTATTGTGCCATCACAGACCCCCATGCAATCTGGGAGGGGGGGGTGTGGGGGGAAGACCCCCTTTTCATAACAATGTGTTGTTGTTTTTTTTGTTTAACTTTATTGTAGTAACATATTTACAACTAGCAATTTCCCATTTGAACCACTTTCAAATGTTCAATTCCATGGTATTAATTGCTTTCACCCTATTGAATTACAAAAGAAGCCGTAATTTGATATCTATGATTCCTACCTGTGAAATTTCACAGGTACTACTACTACTACTCCTCTCATTTTTTCTTGCATTCATAATGGTAAAAAATGCTCAGTTTCAAGTGGATGTTAGTTAAAGCTGATGTGCAAATTTCTCTCCCATCCGATTCAAACATCCCTGGTCAGTGGGTCCCAGGTTAAGAATCTCTGTAGGACAAATACCCATTGTTCCTACCATGTTAGGCAGCAGACTGGAGCACTCCTTAAGATTTTGTTGCTTATTTCAGCAACAACAGATGTTCCATTATGTTCCTTGAAATCTAAGTGGATTGATTCAGAACACATAGCTTATCACCTTTTTTTAATTATGAGATTGAGAAAAAAATGCAGCTGCACCTTATGTTGAGGGAAAAATCCATCTAACTGGCATTGAATGGTATTAACAGCTAGATTCTTTTTTCTTAATACAGCAATTCTACATAGAGCAAATTAGTTGGGATGATCAATGGGAAAAGATACTCTTTTCGGGCTTAATGAGAACAAGTCCTCCTCTCCTTAAAAAGTCCTCACTACACAATTGGATTGATGTGCCTCTTATCAGCAAGTGTGGAAGTGGTGCAGTGTTGCTTTTCATTTGGAAAAATAAGCAGCACTTATGTGAAAACTTGCAGTCCCCTGCGTGTGTGTGTGTGCATGCGTGTATGTGTATTGTGTTCATGTGTATGTATGTGATTTTTGAATTTGTGCCTTTTACCCCAGAGTTATAACACTGAGATAAAATCATCCTGTACCTAAGAAAGAAAGCCTTTTTGAGATTGTTTTCAGCAAGAAGCAGCCAGGAGTGGTGGAAGATACAAGAAGCTAAAGAGATAGAGAAAGGGGCCAAAGAGATGCCTCTCACTGGCTCCCTTGAAACAAATGTGTTTCCTTATTTATCTTCCTTTGTCAGATCAGTTATGAAAACTTTATACATCAGGGAAACTGCCTTTAAGAACATTTATCCAGCTTTCAAGGATCGTAAAAAGAAAAAGGATTGCAGGATGTTCCTCTTTCAATGTTTGCCGTCCATTTTATATGTGCTCACCCATTGCTGCCACAAGAAAAGCCCTGGATGTGGGTGTATCTACAGCACACCCCCACAGCAAGCACTTCTCCTTAAACTAACCCTTGCAAAGTAAGGTACTTAAACAACTTAGCTAAGCAAGTGCATCTCAGAACAGCCTGGTGTAAGGTGGGGCTATGATTATTTCAACACAAAACAAAGCCAAAAGCTTGATTTGGTCAAGACAGTCATTCCAGGGAGAGGAAAAAGGGCAAGAACTACCTATTAGCATGAATAATTCATGCCTCTACCCCTCCAGCAGCAAGCTGTTGACACCTTTTAGTGTTTCTTCCTGGACCGTCTAAACTGAGCATTGAAAGCTTAATTTAAACCAAAAAATCGAATGTGTTTATTGTATGTTTGCTTCTTATGTATCTACACTAGTTATTCACATTTATGTGTCTATGTCTTGTATTGTATATATTTGATTCTGCATGTCTGTGCATTTATGTCTGTGTGTGTGTCAATGTGCTTACATGGTAGATAAACTGATGTGCATTGTCGATTAAACAGCATGATAGATACTGCCTCCTGCTGGGCTCCAGGTTCATGCTTTGTGTTGCCAGAGAAAACAAGTGTCTTAGCAAATGCTGCCAAAGAAAACTCAGTCACTGTTAGTAGATTCAAGAAACCCCCTGAGAGGGAAAGCAGAAGCCCTGTGTCTTGGCACCCCATTTAGGTGAGCAAAGGTGGGGAAGCTGAGCTAAAAGGTAGAGTTCAGAAAATGAAAATGTTCTTTGGATATTCCACCAAGCAGGACTATGATGGAATAGAGTGAAAAATTGGCATGGACTTTTTAAGACAAAATTTGAGACATTTTGTTGAATGACTGGACATAAAAGGAGAAAATATTGGAGGCATGGATAGGAAGGCTGATTAGTGCCAAGCTGGGGAAGGCCCTGAGAGCCAGGTCAAGGAAAGTGGCCCTGAGGGAGCCACCAATGACCCTGACCAAGATATGGCACAAGGGGCAAAAGGTGTGCCATCCTCAGGGAGGTCCTGGCATTGGCCAGCAGCCTTGGATCTTTCTTACAAACTCTTATGGGCATAACCTAACAGGCACACTGGTAGGATACATCCCAGAAATGAAACAGAGGCAATGTCAACTCAGCTGACTATCCGACTCTAGGCTCTGATTTTTTTTTAATTATGGAAAAATATACGTAATATAAAATTTGCTGCTTTAACAATTTTAAGTGTACAATTCAATGGCATTAATTACATTCACAATGTTGTGCTACCATCACCATCATCTATCTCCAAAACTTTTTCATTACCCCTGTATTAGTCAGCCAAAGAGGTGCTGATGCAAAATACCAGAAATTGGTTGGTTTTTATAAAGGGTATTTATTTGGGGTAGAAGTCCACAGTTACCAGGCCATAAAGCACAAGTTACTCCCCTCACCAAAGTCTATTGCTACTTGTTGGAGCGAGATGGCTGCCGATGTCTGTGAGGGTTCAGGCTTCTTGGGTTCCTCTCTTCCCGGGGCTCCATTTCTCCCCAGGCTCAGCTCCTCTGTTTCCTCCACAAGGCCAGCTGTAGACTATGAGACTCTCTAGGCTTTGCCTCTCTCCACAAGGCCAGCTGTAGACTATCAGGCAATAACTCGTTTCTATCCCGGGGCCTTCTCTCCTTCCTCATGACCAAGCTCCTCCGTCTGCTCACCTCCCCAGGCTCCAGCATCAAAACTCCAATATGAGAGCTCCAACTCAAAAACTGCTCCAACTCTGTCCTTTGCCATATCTTTTATATTTGAAGCCCCACCCACCAAGGGGTGGGGCTCAATGCCCTACTAACGTGACCCAATCAACACTCTAATCATAACTTAATCACGCCCAGATGAACAGACCAGTTTACAAGCATAATCCAATATCTATTTTTGGAGTTCATAACTATATCAAACTGCCAAACTGCTACAACCCCAGAGAGAAATTCTGCACCCGTGAGAGCCATAGCAGCCCATTCCCACCCTCTAGTACCTAGAAAGCTCTAATCTACTTTCTGCCTGTATGAATTTGTTAATTTTAAATATTTCATCTAAGTGGAATCATACAAAAATTGTCCTTTGGGGTCTGGCTTATTTCACTTAGCATAATGTTTTCAAGGGTCATCCATTTTGTATCAGAACTCCTTTCCTTTTTATGGCTGAGTAATATTCCACGGTGTGCATATACCCCATTGTGTTTATCTGCTTATCTGATGGTGGACACTTGGGCTGCCTCCACCTTTTGACTACTCTGAGTAATGCAGCTATGAACAATGCTTTATACATATCTGTTCAAGTCCTTGTTTTCAATTCTTTTGTGCATATACCTAGGAATAGGGTAATTCTGTTTTCAATTGCCAAAATGTCCATGTCTAGTTATTACTTTATTAATTCATTTAATAATTGTTTGTTGAGGGTCTACCGTGAGTCAGGCTCTGTCCTCAGCACTAGGGATAAAGCAGTAAATAAAACAGACTCAATCCTTGCCCTCTCAGAGCTTACATTCCAGTGGGAGGAGATAAGTAAGACATAACTTAAACCAGCACATCGTACATTATGTTAGTAGGAATAAATGTTTAGCGGAGAAAACAAACGCGGCATAGATTTTAGGTGGGTCTCTCAGGAGAGGTAACGTTTGAGGAAGCGAGCAGCGAGCCGTGACTCTGGAGGACGAGAGCTCCCAGCAGAGGAGACCCAAGTTCAGAGGCCCTGAGTGGAATCGCATCTGCCACGTTCAAGGGCCCGTGCAGAGGCGACTTCGGCTGGAGCGGAGGGGATGTGGGAGAGGCGAGTCAGAGGAGTGCCACAGGGCAGATCAGGCAGGGCCGTGCAGAGCACACAGAAGTGGTTTTCTCTCGTCCTGAACTTCAGAAACAGCGAGTTACGGGAGGGCTCGTGGGAGCGGGGCATGCTGTGATGGTGCGGCCTCTGTGTCGAGGCTGGCCTGGTGCGGGTGGAGGCCAAAGCAGAGATGGCAGCCGGGAAGGGGCTGCAATAAGCCACAGGAGAAAAGGCACGGCTCAGACCAAGGTGGTAGCTGTGTTCCCAGCCTCCTCCCCGAGGTGGACGGTGTGTGCTTCGTTCTTGAGATGCCTGACTTTCTTCCCAGAGTTATGCCATCCCTGATTCTGGATCCCAGATCCCAAGACCCCCCAGGCCCCATCCATGCATTCTGCAGGCACCCTCTACTCCCTGTGGCATGCAATCCTTCTCCGTCAATGCAACCGCTCCCCCTGCACAGTAGCACAAAGGCCCCTCCACCGTGTGTGCGATGCTTCACACAATCTCACTACCGCACTGTCGGGGTGCACTGGACCCCACGTTCACGACAAGACACTGAAGCTCAGGGAAGTCAAATACCTTCCCCAAAGCCACCCCCATAATATGGGACACAGCCAGGACCCAAACCCACTTCCCTTAATCACTCTGTTGCCTGGCTTGCAACCACAGCCCACCGTGTAGATTCCAGCGTGCTAAGATGGATAAAATATGGTCCCTGTCTTTAAGGCTTTCCAAGTTGCGTAGGAGAAACAAACATATAAATAAGGGACGCACGGAAGTCCCGCAGATGCTGTGAAGAGAAATATCAGTCATGTTTATCCTTCCCGGGAAGCTTCTTAGAGGAGCAATAACCATTTGGTTAAACAAGTTTGCCTTGCTGACGAGCCAGGCGGCACGTGATGCGGTCGGAAAAAGCGTCACTATCTCACCTGCAACCAGCAGGCAATTCTAAAGCAGCTAAGATGCCTTGCTTCCTCATTCTCACACGCCGGCCCGCTGCAATTCTCCTCTCACATGTGTGTCCCCCACTCAAATACAAGGGCTGAGATTGCGGAGTACAAAGTGTGGCTCTGCCCCTTGTTAGCGGGGGTCCTTGGACAGGTCCCACTGCCCCTGTGTCTCCATTTCCTCAGCTGCCATGTGGGGATAATAACAGCACCTCCCTCAGAGCCTGTGAGGGTTTCAGTGTCAGTGTCTCTAGTAGCTGGTCTCTCATCACACACTATTGCTAATAGTGTGCTTACTCCCCAAGTTTTCCCGTCAAAGCACCTCTCCTCCCACCCTCCAAAAAACAAAGAACAAAAAAAACTAAAGCTCCTTCCTAGCGCCAGTCCGTGCCTTTGGCCTTACTCTACCTTGCTTTCCTTTATTCTTGACTCTGCTCCACAAAACCTCTTTCCAGAGCCTCCTTTGAAGTCTAAGAAAGGGGAAGAAAACGAGTGGGCCAAGGTAGATCCTCTTTAGCAGGCAGGGGGAGGGTGGATGCTAAGAGGACCGTGCTTCTAATAATCTGTGTCCTGTCGCACATTTTTTCACCGCACGGCATGTGTGTGCCCGTGTGTGCCTGTGTGTTTGAGCCCGTCTGGGTGTGGACGCTCTCAATGGACGTGACTGTGCAAAAGTCAAGTATTTGAGCCTCACCCTCACAATGGAGCAAAGGGGCAAAAGCCAGTCGGCCTCGGAGGCTCTTCACCTGCAGACCCCGTGGTGTTCTGGAGAGCGCTTGGTGGAAGAAGCTTCTCTGTGGGTTCTAGATGGGGCTCAGCCCCCAAAAGCTGTGGAACCTGGAGCAAGTCCTTGCTCTTCTCAGGACCAACATTTCCTCCTCTGTGAAATGAGGTGGTTTATGGAGCCTGGCATTCCTCAGGGGGGAGCGGGTCTCAGCCATCAGAGCAGAGGGAGGCCGGAAGGCAGAGGGAACAGGACTTCCCTTCCCCCTTCAGCAACTTCTTATATGCTTTATACATTGGGGTTCTAGTGAATATTCAGTTTGAATAAAATGTTTCATTGCTTTAAGAGGACTGTATACCTGAAAAGCATTGGTCTAGGGGTGGCCTTCTGGAAATTTTCAAGTCAGAAGGAAAGGTAAATTGTTAGTAGATTTTGATAGAAATAATTTTCTGCTTCCAGATCCTTGAAATTGTTTACTAAGCACCTGGAAGCAAAGCGTGACACTCCTGGGTTCTCTCACACTGTTTTCAAGCCCAGCACTTAAAAGCTTTGCTCAGATATTAGCAAACGACTAGTCTAATCAGCCTGGATCAACAGATTGTGGGTAAAAACATCCTGCTGCTATGTAGCTCTCTTGGTAGGTGCATGGTGAGAAAGATTTGAAGATGGTGATGAAAGATAGGAGGCCGTGGGCTTTGGATTTTAGATGCTAGATGTGTGGCCTTGGGTAAGTTTCTTAACTTATCTCCAGTTCTGTCCAGGCTTAAATGAAGATAATAAGAGAATTTACCTCTGGGCTGATATGAATCTTGGATTAAATAATAATTGCAGAGAGCTTAGCACAATGCCTAGAGCTTGTTGAATATTCATTAAATGGTGTATTAGTTAGGATCCTATAGTTACAAGTGGAAAAGCCCCTATTCAAACTCTTTGCTCATTCAAATGAAAATTTCAGTGATAAATGTCAGCATCAGGCATGGCTGGATCCAGATGCTCAAGCAATGTCCTCAGGACTCTCTCTCCATTTTCACTTCTGCTTTCTTCAGTATTAACTTAATTCTCAATCTGGCTCCCCCAGGTCCCAAGTTCTGAAAATGATGGCTTCCAGTAGATCCAGGTTTACATGATACCATTTTAGCAACCCTGCTGGAGTCAGTCTCTTTCCCAATACGTCCAGCAAATATTCCATGGGTGATGATTATTAGCTCAGTTTAGTGTACATCTCTTTTCACCTATGTTGGAAATCATTCAGAGTGGAAAAGCCACAAGCATTTCTCTAAAACACTCTAAGGTGAATGATCAACCACAGCTACCTGGGGCAAAAGATTATGGTTGAAATATATGATAGACCACCTAAAGCTGGAAAGAGTTTCTTTAGGAAATTAGGGCGTTCAAAAGCACCTATGCATATGGAGGAATTTAGAAAATCATGCACAGGCTCAGAGTGGAATTATGCAGAAAATAGACCTGAGAAGACCGAACATGTTTACAGAACTTTAATTTCTAGACTCAGTGCAAGCCTGGCTAAATGTTGAAGGAGTTCTCCAGCACAGTCTATCTGTAAAGACTGGAAGAGGCATTTTGTTTGTTTGTTTGTTTGTTTGGGTTCTGCTTTTTTAGTTTGATATTTAACTCTTGCCATTCAAAGAAATCTCTGTCAAAACACTGCCTGAGCACAAGCTAAAGGAAAAGAGACTTCAGGGACCACACACACCAAGAATAGAGTCTTTGCAAAATAGTTTGGAAAATCAACCAAACAAATGGAATACTATAGCCATCAACAACTTTTATAAACCAACAAACTTTGAGGAAGAGGGAAAATCTGATTCCCAGACTTACTACATGAGAACATCAAATGTCAAGTTTTCAACAACAACAACAAAAATCACAAGGCATACAAAGAAACAGGAAAGGCTGGCCCATTCAAAAGTACATAATAAAGTAGTAGAAACTATCCCCAAGGAAGCCTGGGCATTGGGAGTTCTAGACAAAAGACTTTAAAACTACTATCTTAAATATGCTTGAAGAGCTAAAGGAACACATGGACAAAGAACTAAAGGAAATCAGGAAAACAATGCGTGAACAAAATGAGAATAAATCAATAAAGAGATATAAATTATAAAAGGAACCAACTGGAGCTGAAAAGTACAATAACTTAGAAGGCTTGAGCAGGCAGGAAAAAGAATCAGTGAACTTGAAGATGGAAATTTTAAATTATCCAGTCCAAGCAGAAAGAGAAAAGAATACAGAAAAGTTAACAGAGACTAAGGAATTGGTGGGACACCATCAACTATACTAATACACATTATGGGCATCCCATAAAGGGAGAGAAAGAGAAAGGAGCAGAAAGAATGGTTGAAGAAATATGGCCAAAAACTTCCCAAATTTGACAGAAGGCATGAATCTACACATCCAATAGCTCAACAAACTCCAAGTAGGATAAACTAAGAGATCCATGCTGAGACACATTATAATCAGATTATAAAAAGCCAAAGACAGAGAGAATCTTGAAACACCAAGAGAGAAGAGACTCATCACTACAAGGGATCTTTAATAACATTAATAAGGGATTTCTCATACAAACCGTGGAAGTCAGAAGGCAGTGGTATGGCATATTTAAAGTGATGAAAGAAAAAAATTATCAATTAAGAATTCCAAATCCAGCAAAATTGTCCTTCAAAAATAAGGGAGAAATTAAGATATTCCAAGATATACAAAGCTGAGGGAGTTCATTTCCAAAAGATCTGCCCTACAAGCAATGCTAAAGGAAGTCCTTCAGGTTGAAATGAAAGGACACCAGACAGTAACTTGAAGTTATATGACAAAGCAAAGTTCACCAGTAAAGGTACCACCAGGAGTAAACAGAAAATTCAGTATTATTGTATTGTTGTTGATAACTCCACTTTGATTTCCTACATGATGTAAAATACAAATGCTTGAAAAAATAAATCTAATTTATTGGGCACATGATGTATAAAGATGTAATTTTGACAACAACAAAAAAAGGGGGAGGCAATAGTACTGTATAGGAGCAGAGTTTTCGTATGCTGTTGAAGTTAAGTTAGTATCAATTCAAACTAAATTGCTATAAACTTAGGGTTTTAAATGTAATCCCTACAATAACCACAAAGAAAATATCTTAAAAATATACAGAAAAAGAAATGAGAAAGGAATTGAAATGAGAAAGGAATCAAAATGATTCACTGCAAAAAGCCAACTAAAACATAAAAGGTGGCAATAAGGGAGGAAATGAGGGACAAAATGTATAAAACAGACAGAAAACAAAAAGCAAAATGGCTGAAGAAAGTCCTTCCAAATCATCAATTAATTTAAATGTAAATATATTAAACACTCCAATCAAAAGGCAGGAATTGGCAGAATGGATTTTAAAACATGATCTAACTATATAACTATATGCTATGCATTAGAGACTTATTTTAGATTCAAATACATAAATGGGTTGAAAATGAGATGATGGTAAAAATATTCTATGCAAATAGTAACCAAAAGAGATATGGGTGACTATAATATCAGAAAAAAATAGACTTTGAGTCAAAGCCTGTTGCAAGGGACAAAGAAGGATGTGATATATTGATAAGGTTCAATTCATTGAGAAGAAATAACAACTATAAGCATATATGCACCTAACACCAAACCCCCAAATATATAGAGCAAACATTGACTAAATTGAAGGAGGAGAGAGTTCTACAATAAAAATTGGAGATGATCCCTATCAAAATTCCAACAGTTATATTTACAGAAATGATAAAGCCAATCCACAAAATTCATATTGAATTGCATGGGGCCCCAAATAGCCAAAACAGTCTTGAAAAAAAGAGAACAAAATTGGAGTACTCTCAGTTTCAAAATTTACTACAAAGAAATGATAATCAAGGAAGTGTGGTACTGGCACAAGGATAGACATATACACCAAAGGGATGGAATTGTAAGTTCAGAAATAAGCCCATACATCTATGGGTTGACAAGGGTTCCAAGTCTATTCAATGGTGAAAGAATAGTCTCTTCAACAAATGGTACTGGAATTCTATGTGCAAAAGAATGAAGATGGACCCCTACCTCACACCATATACAAAAATTAACTCAAAAGGAATCAATGACTAAATATAAAAGCTAGGGAAAATCTTCACGCCTTGGATTTGGCAATAGATTCTTTGGTGTGGCACCAAATGCGTGAGCAACAACAAAAAAAAAAACCCAGATAAATTGGACTTCATTCAAATTTAGTACTTTTGTGCATCAAAGAACATATCAAGAAAGTGAAAAGACACCCTAGAGAATGGTGAGAAATAACTGCAAATCATTTCCAATAAGGGTTTAATAGCCAGAATATATAAAGAACTCCTACAACTCAACATCAAAAAGACAAACAACCCAATTTAAAAATGGACAAAATACTTGAATAGACATTTCTCCAAAGAAGTTATACAAGTGGCCAATAAGCTCATAAAAATATACTTATCATTAATCCGTTTTTTAGAGAAATGCAATTCAAAACTACTTCACACCCACTAGCATGGCTATTATCAAAAAGTCAGAAAATAACAAGTGATGGCAAGGATGTGGAGAAATTGAACCTTCATTAATTACTTCTGGAAGTGTAGAATGGTTCAGCCACTGTGGAAAGAGTTATATGGTTCCTTAAAAAGTTAAACAGAGAATTACCATATGACCTAGCAATTCCATTCCTACATATATACCCCCAAAGAATTGAAAATAGAGACTCAAATAGATTCTTGAATGCCCAACGTTCATAGCAGCATTGTTCACAATAGCCAAAAAGGTGGAAACTACCCAAGTGTCCATCAAAAGATGAATGGATAAATAAAATGTGATATATATATTTTTATCACATTTTGTGATATATATATATATATATGTGTGTGTGTGTGTGTGTGTATATACACAATAGAATAGAATCCAGCCATAAAAAGTAATGAGGTTCTGATGCATGTAACAATGTGGCTGAACCATGAAAACATTTTGCTAAGTGAAATAATCCAGGCAAAAAAGGACAATTATTGTATGACTCCCCTTCTATTAATTATCTAGGATAGGCAAATTTATAGAGACAGAAAGTAGTTTGGAGGTTGCCAAGGTTTGGGTGAAGAGGGAAATGGGGAATAATTATTTAATGGATACAAAGTTTGTTTGGGATAATGAAAAAGTTTTAGAAATGGGTGGTGGTGATGTTTGCACAACATTGTAAATATAATGAATGCCTCTGAATTGTACACCTAAAATTGTTAAAATGGCAAATTTTATGTGTTTTATGTATATTTGATCACAAAAAATTTTGTAAAAATAAATAAATAAAACACTATGGCATGCTACAACATGGATGAACATTGAAAACAGTATGTCAAGGAAAGAAGCTAGTCACAAAAGAACACATATTGTTTGAGTCCATTTATATGAAATGTCCAAATAGGCAAGTCCATAGAGACAGAAAGTAGATTAGTGATTGCCACGGCCTGGGAAGAGCGGGGAATGGGGCGTGACTGCTAATGGGTATTGGGTTTCTTTTTAGGATGATGAAAATATTCTGGAATTAGATAGGGCTGATGGTTGCACAACTTTGTGAATGTATTCAAAACCTCTGAACTATACACTTTAAATGAGTGAATTGTATAGAGTGTGAATTCTATCTCATAAAGCTGTTATATTAAAAGTGATTGATTAATTAATTGACTGATTAAATGTACAACCATAATAACATTTTCACAATCATGAGATCAATTCTCACATGAGTCAGGTGTTTATTCCCAACTTCCAAGACCAAAGACCTTGGACAGACACTCAGTTGAATGCAGAAATGAATGAGAACGGAACACTCAGGCAAAAGGAGCCACTCAAGTTCACGTCCTTCAGACAGAGGGCCATGACATCTCCTTCACTCATAAAGCTGGCCTGGATGAAAACAGTTTGTAGATGGACAATTTACACTCTTTAAACTGCAGGTGACACATGTGGAAGATTCCATCTGGCATCAAACAAAGCGAGCATTCTTCACACAAGTGTCTGAAATGGCATTGACACAATGAAGACTACAGTTGCTGATGTGTTTTAGAAAAGATACTCAGAGCCGATCGTGGTTGCAATAAACTGACAAGCTGTAGCTGTGAGCTGGATTCCCTGCTTAATTTCCAGATGCCTGAATTCACGGCCTCTTAAATGGCAGAAGTCAGTTGGTTGCAACATTACAGAATGTGAGATCCATGTTCAAGTATCTGCCAATACTTTCTCTCCAGAGAATAGGTGTGTCATCCACATCGACTGAATCCTCTGGGCATTGAGAACTCAGAAGGGATGACCAAAAATATCCAAAGCTCTGTTTTGAGGAAAATGATGAGACCCAGGCTCTCTTTCATCCTACCCTTGCTCTTTCTTCTTTTCAAACACATCTGGATTTCAAAGGAAATTGAAGCCATGTGTAACTGGTGAGTCATTGACTCTGAACTCATTGGATGCATTTTTATACAAGACATCTGAAATTTCAAGCCTTTAGAGTTCAAGGACTCTTCCTCCTTCCCTTCCTCTCCCCATGGCTCGCCTCTCCCTCTCCTTCTTCTAAATATTCTTCTTATATGCAGAGAGAGGATGTTTGGTTTTGGCTAACTGGCACTTTGCCTGCACAAAAACTGGGGCCCCACCTTCCTCTTCTCATTGATGACACTGGACATATCTTCCGAATTCAGCCCACTGTGGCTTCTCAGCCATTCAGGCCTCTCCCTTCCCAAGAGGCAGACATTTCACTCTACTTCTCACCCTTCCCAGCCCACTTCTGTTGGAGAACCACAACCAAGAGTATAAGTGGGGTCATTGTGCATTCCTCCAGGAGGAGTCAAAACTTGGCACAGGGGACTTTTATCTCTATTCTGCAAATTGCCTCGAAAGGAAGGTCACTTAAAGGGAAGTGGTTTGCTAATAATGCTCCACGACTTGCAACAGGCTAATTCCAGCCAACACTTGCCTGCCATGCTCAACTGCTGTTTGAAAAGATAAGCTTCTTCTTTTGAAATTGTTTCAGCATGCTATATAACAAACATCTCAAAACCTCAATTCAGTCCAGCTTGGCATTACTTGAGGAAGATCTGGCTTCAGAAGATCCAAGAGTAGCTAGTCATGGGCTTGGCCTGGTCCAGTTTAAGGGATGAGATTTGAGGGGCAAGGAAAAGTGGTCCTCACCAAAAATATCTTCTTTACTATCACCAACATCACCAACATCGCAATGATTTTCTCCGTTCCTCAATCTGAGACATCAAGTACTCCATTTTCAAGCTCCTTCCACCCACACCCAATCCTCAGTGGTCCTAAAGTGGAGAGGACTAATGCAGTGTAAAGGGAATCGAATCTCTTCAACAACGAGCAGAGAACACTGAGTCTCATCCATCCATCACTGCTGTTACTTCTTGTAGCCACATGATGTCGCTGTTGAAGACTGGAACTGCCCAGGTCAAAGACACTCGCCTTTGTAACCTAATTCCCAACACAGGCTGCAGTGGTTCTTCAAGAGAACAACCTCACTTCCTTGGGGTTGAAGCCAGTGGTGTTTTATGTTTTGTCTTGCAAACTTGCAACTCTTTAAAATTCCTGTGATTAGCCATTGCTCCCTGGAGCCCAGGCATAGTAGGTCTATGAGGAGCTTTCTGCATCAGGCAAAACTTTACCCCAAATAGCCCTTCTCTGGGAACCCTTAGACTGTATTGTGGAGTTGAGTACCATATATCCCTGGTGTAGGACACAGCTAAGACTCTCCTCTTCTTTAAAGTAATCTTATTTCAGAGGCCTTGTTTACCTTGCTTGCCCCTTTGCTTTCGTTGGACCCTCCACTCAACTTGCAAAAATCTTAAAAAGCAAATCTCAAGGTTAAAGAGTGGGAGGCCCTTGCTAGCTACAGGCTGAATATCAAATCCTCCTCCTTCTCCCTAAAGCATAGAACCACCCTGGGACAAGCTGAAAGATTATATAGCAAATAAACCAGCTTCCCTTGCAGGTACAAGCAGCCAATGAGATGTGAGTAGAGACCATTCGGTGGGGGTGTTAGGGAACTATCTCTCGAACTTTTCCCCTTGTTTCTATCTGGAATTCAGACTTCGTGGTGAGAAGCCCAGAAGCTCTCTTGGACCATGAAGTGACCTTAAGGATGTAAACCATGCTGGAGTGGAAAGATGGGGAGAGTTTGGGTCTCTGATGAACCAGGAGTTGCTGTACTATCACTTTAAGCTGATCTTCTCAAACTTCTCAAACCTTAATGTGCATACTAATCTCTTGGAGATCTTGTTAAAATGCAAATTCAGATTCAATAGTTGAGTGGGGTCTGGGATTCTGCATTCCCAGGTTAGGGTTGCCAAATAAAATACAGAACCTCCGTTTTAATTTGAGTTTCAGATAAACCACAAATAACTTTTTAATATAAGTATGAGCAAAATATTGCCTTAGGTGAGCAAACAGGTGAGCTCCCATTTAGATGCAGGAAAATTCCAAATCTGAAGGGCCTCAGAGATCATCCACGCTGGTGGACTTCTGGTGATCTGGGCTTTTTAGTATTGGTGGCAAGGAACAAGAATTCACTCCATCTAAGTCAGGGAAAAGCAAAAAGGTGGGGGGTGGAGTCAATGGAAAAGACACATGGGAAACTCTTGGACTCCAAGACAAGACGCCCCAACAGAAGGTCCTGAGCAGAGGCCGGGGCAGCGGCATCTTGCCTTGCTTCTGTCTGCATTCATGGTCTCTTCCACTCACCGTGAACCACCTCATTCTCCTTTCGCCTTCTAAGTTTCTGATCCTGGGTACTTGCAGCCGGCCTGTGGCTTTGCAATTCTAGCACGCCTGAAATAAAAGAGGCAGGACCGTGTAGTGGCTAAGACCGTGGACTCTGGACTCACACGCTGGTGCTGCCCCTGTTTGTTCGACCGTGGAGACGTTCGTTATCTTCTGTGCATCAGCTTCCCCGTGCGTAAAATGGGGAGCCAGCGATACCTGTGCTCTAGGCTGGCCGTGAGCCTTAAATACGGTGAATGTGCAAAGCCCTTCGAAGAGGGCCTGGCACAGGTGGCCCTAAACACGTGCTGGCTGTGGTTACACCGCAGCTTCTGACTTCAGGTTCCCGTAGACTCTGGGCTTCCGAATTTAAAATCTCCAGTGGGGAAGGCTCTGCTTGGCTCAGTTCTGTGGAGCTGCCGGTGCAGGGGCTGTGAAGAGGACACACCGCGTCTTTGAGAAGAGGATGTGACGGGGGAAATAACGACTTACCACTCTGCCCAGCGGGTCAGACCTTGTGGGGCCCCAAAGGAGGAGCGCCAGCCTTGCCTTGTTTGGGAATAGCATCCTGACAAACATGTAGGGGGTTCCCACATAAGAAAGGGAAGGAAAGAAACCTCCAGACACTGGGAAGCCTCTAAGCAAAAGGAACAGAAAAGTGCGAGAGGGCTTGATGCTCTCTTGGAGTATGAAGTAGCCCAGGTGGTAGCAGTATAAAGGGGCGATGAGATGGGAAGCAGCAAGGATGGGGGTGGGGAGGCTGGTGGGCAAGATGAAGAAGGACTCGGGAGTTCGAACGTCATCCTGTGGGCTAGTATATCCCAAGGACCCCTCAAGATCCCTTATGTCTGACAAGAGGTCTGTGAGTTCACTCTGAGCATTTTTTTCTCAGAAAACTTCTGGTTGAATGACTCAGGACAAGCTCCTGTCACCTCGCTGAGCCTCAGTTTTCTCATCTGTAATATGGCAATAATAATAATGCCTGCCTCAGAGTTGTGAGGTTCAAGTAAGTTCTTACATGACAAGTACTTACAACAGTACCTGAAACACAGTAGTTGCTCAATAAATGTCATTTATTCTTATTGTTATTATTTTTCTTATTTCAGTGATAATTTTTAAATTCAGATAGGCATTTCTAAGTCACCTACATGTTCCACTTATACTCGGAGCTACCTTGGGATTCCAGTGCCCAAGTTTGCATTAATATTTATGATCCCATTAGCATATGCCTTTTAGTGTCATGGTTTAATGGGAAAAGAACAGAGGTGGACTTGATACGTGAAGGGAGGTTCCGATGGTGTCAGGACATGCTGTCAACAATGGTATCACAACTTGTTCAAAGAGAGAAAGTAGTAGAACTGAGTCAGCACTCTAGGAGCTGAGCAGGAAGGAGAATCTCCATGGAAAAGAACAAGGCAGGAAACACGAGGCCATAATCCTCTGCAAGGGACACTTTAGTTTTGGCAAGACAACCTCATGTGTCCCATTAATGTGGCTAATGTGAAATTTATTGCTTCTGTAGTCCTATCTTTTAATTTCTAAATGTGTCTTTATCATTGCGTAAGAACTATTAGCACACAAAGTTCTATGCTGAGACTTAAGCAACAGTTTAGTAAAAATAATTTAAGTCAATATTAGGAGTCTGCATATTTTTGCATTATTATTATTATCACTCACACTTGAGAATACTGTGCATGGTGGGGAGGCCACTACAGGCCTTTAAGCTGGGGAGTGGCACAATTTTGTGTTTGAGGAAACTCTGGATGAGATGCAGGAAGGACTGGAAAGTGGGAGCAGGATCTGTCACACCTGTTGCTGTGAGAAACTAACAACCTTGTGGAAGTGACGACACATGTTCTTTTCCAGATCTCTGAATTAGGAAGAGGGTGACCAATTGCCTGGGACCTCTGCTGGCATCTCTGGGGTCTTATTCTGTGCTCAGAAGAGCTCTCCATTTGGTTTCATGTTCTCCTGGCACCATCTTGAAATTCTTAATAATTATTGAAGAAGGGGCCCTGCTTTTTCATCATGCAATGGGCCCCACAAAGTACAGAGGTGGTCCTTCCTGGACCAAGGAGTTTCCCAGGTCACAGGACTTTCAGTGCTAGAACTGGAACAGTTCGTTGCCCAAACTGGCATGCAGGGCCCAGGCCAGGAAGGGAGACCTTAGCAGAGCACCTGGTGGCTTTATCGCCAGGACCCTGATGCTCAAAGGGGGCCACCCGGGCAGAGGGTTGCTAAAACCCCTTTGTGGAACGACCTGCACAGGCCGGGCTCCAGGTGATGGCTCAGACTCAGGCTAGTTTCTGAAGGGGCGGCGTGCTGCAGAGATGCCAGGGGGCTGGTTGGAGACGCCTAGTGAAGCAGCTGGATCTCATTTTGCACATGGGAGAGAGTGGGATGGGAAGGAGATGGCGTGGCTCTTTGTAAATTGTTGTGACATGCCAAAAGAAACCATATCTGGATGTGCTTCCTGGCATGCTAGCTTTTTCCAAAGCATGAGACATGCACAAAATTCCCCCGCCCACCTAGGAAGAAAAAGTTGCTGCTTCATCCACAGGAAAAACCCAAGCAAGATAAGGCACTAGAACCTTCATAGCCAGCTCCTTAATTCAGTCCAGCTCTACAGCCTGCTGCTTAATCTTGGGTGATGCTTGAGGCAAGGAAGAGGGAGCAAAAAAAGAGAGTTAATCCTTTGGCTGTCAGGTCCATTCAAGGAAGTGCCAGAGAACAGAGATCCTGGGGTCATGGGAGGTAGAAGCTTCAGGTCAAATTATTCTCTGTCATTGCATCTGAAATGTCTTGCTTTTCCCCAAGAAGATGTTTGTATTCATTCCACGTGAAAGAGAAAGAGTCAGCTATCTTCTGAGGTTAGAGCAAATGGTCTCTGAATCAGATAGGCCAGATGATCCATTGCATGCTGGATGAAAATATTAGAATTTCTGTTTACCTTTTTTTTTATTTCATGCTTTTCAATGTCTCTCATATGTGCACTATTATTTGGAGAGTATATGGTTCAACATATAATCTTTATATAATTATTCTAATAATGGGGAGGCCATTCACTTTTGGGGGGGGGGTCCCATGATCAAAAGTGTTGGCAACTATTTGCCTTGGAGGCAAAAGAGGCGTAGGTTTGTGATTATACTATTCAGACTTTTCTTTCTTCCCACTGAAGCTGGCTTGTAAAATAGGGAATCAATAGATTGATCTGGAACCTGGCAAGAGATCCATGTGGACATCAATACCCCAAGATGGCTGCTGGAAGATCCTTGCAAGATTTCTCCCAGAAGCCAGGAGAAGCCCCGAATAGTCTGCAGGGGCCTTATAATTGGGCCCTCCTGGGGGATTGATGGGTGGGGTAATCAATCAAAACAGCAAGCAGCTGGGACTCCTCCCGTGCCAAAGGGGCGGAATTATTAATAGTTTAAAAGCAAAGGTCAAGTCTTCCCTGCTCTCCCGCTCTCTTCTCGGCCCTCTTGGCTTCTGCACCCTGCTCTTGTCGTGTCCCCTCTGCGTGAATCAACACGCAGGTAAAACCTGGGCATTTATAATCTATAATGGGAAATTATAGTCTATGAATCAGCCCTCTATCACTTTTCAGCCCCTTACCCTCTACCAGGGATCCATGATCTGTTATTTTCTCCCATTTCTCTTCCCTCCCTCCCTTAATAAATTACTGGCCTAACTAACCCGACATGCTCTGAAATTCATTTCCGCAGCATAAGTCAGGAATCTAGACAAAATCCGGTAACACCACAATTCAGCAAACGATGTGCAAGAGATTGTATAGGTCACAAAGGAAAGCTACACATGCTCTATGTCTCCCCACCACCACCACCACCACGGTCTCCAATCTGATGCAAGAGACAGGGAGACACATAGTAGGTGCTTAATATTTTTTGAATAACAGATTTTGGGTGGGCATCTAAAGATAGGTAAAGTGTAATTGGGTGGAGACAGAGTGGGAAGGCATTTTAGGCAAAAGAAGATCTCCAGCAAACATATGGAAAGAAGAGTATTTAGGATGAGGTTTAGAGAAGAACAGCTTCCATTTTATGCATAAGATGAGATGTTTTGGAAGGGAAATAACTCCCTGAGGAGTGGAGAGAAAATAATAGAGGAAAGGCGGATTATTATCAAGAACAGTATATAAGAGGTGTGCAGTCAATATTTGTTGAATGAATGAAGGAGGTGACTCTGAATGCCAGGCTAAGGCCACAGAGTTTACCTCTGTGCCATGAGTAGGCATAATGTTAAGACTAGCTGATATTCTCTCCAACCTTTTTGAAAAGGGAGGGTTGATGGCTCAGATCCTCACTTTGGTAAAATAGGGTATATATCTTGGGTTGGAGGAGAATGAGGTTGAAGAAACATAAGCACACAGAGAAATGTGTAAATATAAACGAAGATAAGGCCCATGAGGTCAAAGCAAGGCGACAGGAGATAAACTAGCGGGAAGGTCTCCCTGATGAAGTTATAGGTAAGGTGAGAATGGAAAACTGAGAACAAGTTAGCCAGGCAAAGTGAGAAAGAAAGAGCCTTGCAGGAAAGCGGACCAGCTTACGTGAAAGCCCTGAGCTGGAAAAAGGTTTGGCAAACTGGAGAGAGTAAAACAAAACCACAACAGAATTAATGCGACTGGAGCATTGAGTGATGCAGGGAGGGTGGCCTAGGGTGAGGCTGGAAACAGGCAGAGGCCAGCTCAAGCCAAGCCTAGAAGGGTTTGGAAAGGACTTCCAGTCTTAGCTGGAGAGCAGTAAGGAGCCCTTGTTTGGTTTAAGCAAGGCAGGGGCAGACTTCAGTTTATGATTTTTAACAGATCACATCTAAGTACATGGGTCCATGGGTACCTGGATGAAATACCTGCTTATCTTTCTTTCCTTAGGACAGTGAGATGCTAGTAGTAGATCACTGGGGTAAAAGTAGATTAACAATAGTGATTTATGTTTTCCCTCTTAAGAGGTAATTCAAGGTTAGATGATTCCAGGGTTCACTCAGCAGCTCAAAATGGCTTCTCGATGGTTCTCTTTGTCCTTTCTTCATGGTCACAAGATGGCTGCCAAAGCTCCAAAAATCACATCTTTACATGACAACATACAAAGCAGAAAGAGAGGAGAGAGAGGCTTTCTCCTTGTATCTCTCCCTTTCTTGCTGATGGAGGAATTTTATTTCCTAGAAACCCCTCAGCTGATTTCCCCTTTGTGGGGATTGGATCACTGGCTATGCCATTGGGAGTCTGGGAAAGTAAGTAGTCACCATTTCCTGCCTCTATCATGGGAGACAGTCTCTGTTAGCACAGAAGGGCCATTGGGGAGGCAAACAACAGTGCCTGCCATGCCAGCTTTATTGATGGGATGTTTACTTTTCCCAGGCGTTTTGGAAAGACTTCCTAATTGAGCCCATGAGAGGAAGTTCCTTTTCCCTGCACTGAAACCATGACAGAAATCAAACCATACCCTGGGATATGGGGCAACATGAACACCATGAAAGAAGACATTAAGGATGATTGAAAGGTAGTAATCCGAAGAATGCAGGTGAAAATAAGGATTACTCAACGCTGCATTTCTTGTCTTCCCCGAATTGCACGGCACTGAAAATGACTTGCTTTTTTGACAGCTCGCTGTAGGGGAAGCAGCCCTGGGCTAGGATCAGGACCTTAGGCAAGGCGCCCCTGTTTTAGAAGAAGCACTTCCACTACCAAAAATAAAGGCATTAAACGATATCAAACACCCACCCAGTTTAAGGCAAACAGCACAGGAACCAATGACACCTCCTAAATCACTGCCTTCCAGTATCATCCCTCTCACACTGATCAACAAAGCTATCACGATGTTGAATTTGGTGCTTATAACCCCTTGAATCTGAACACTTCTCTTACATAGATATATCCTTAAACAATGTATGTTTTTAAACCTTGATATAATATGGCATTTTACTAATGTCTTCTTTGGCAGGTTATTTTTTTCATCCACACTTTGCTTTTTCCTGCACTTGATAGGTGCTATCTGCACCTCTAGTTCATTCACTTTCACTGCCATCTACTCCTTCGGTGTTTAAATGCTCCCGTTTATTTATCCTGCCTCCCATTGGTAGGCATTTGGGGTTGTTATCATTTGCTTTTACTGCTGCAAACTGATATTTTTGTATAGGTTTCCCTGCGTACCTGTGTTAGACTTTCTCTAGGGTAGATGCTTAGGAGGAGAATTGCTCAACCCTGTGATGGCAGTGGGAAAAGCAAACATTTTAGAGTCAGACACACCAGGACTGGATCCCAGGTGTGCCACCGACCAGCTGTGTGACCACAGGTGTGTCCCCTAACTTTCCTGCACCCGAGCTCTGCATATGTGAACCAGGCAATAATGATGCTTATGTTGCCATGAAAATCATCAAGAAAATTAAATTAAGCCCATCCATCAAATGCCTGAGTCCCGGGTACATAGCAGGCTCAATTTCCTCCCTTATTTTCCCCCTCTTCTTCTCTGATTTAATCATTTATATAATGCTGGTTCTTGTCCTGCCAACTCACCCAGCATCAAAGGGGATCAAGTAATAGGAGGAAACTTATGAGATTGCTATCCTTAAAAGGCCAAAAAATGGTCTAATATCTGCAATAGCACTTTGACATTGTATGGAAAATTGCACTTACTCATTCATTTATTTATCCATTCGATGATTCACTTGCTATTTTTCGAAGCACCAGGCACTGGGTTATTGCAGGGTTAAACAAACAGACATGGACATGGCCTTTCTCTTCAAGCAACTTGTAGACCAACCCAGAGAGGCAGGAAACAATTAGCACACAAATAAGTACAAGGTGTGATAAGGGAAAGGAAGAAATCTCACAGCAAATAGTAATAATAGCAAACGCTTCTGAGCACTTACTCTATGCCCTGCGCTGAAAGGAATTCAATCTGCACAGCCCTATGAGATAGGGCTGGGTCAGAATCGGGCAGGAAACAGAGGGCACACGCCAAGCGGTGGCTAAGAACAGCGCCATGACCAGCTATTTAGAAAGCTGTGGGCAGGGCTCAAGGAAACCAACAAGGTCTGGTGGGGTCCCCAGGAGCGGACAACCTCAGGGAGCTGTTAGCAGGCTCGGTGCTGAAGGAGCACAGGAGGGAGGGGCTCCCAGAGCTGAGCTTCTGGCTGCCCATCCGGAGCCAGCAGGCAGGGAAAGGGGGAATAGAGAGCCTGGTCTCTGTCTGCCTGAATCCAGCCAGAGGGCATGAGGGGCATAGAGCGGGGTGGGAAAGGACAGGCAGACAGAGAATACCCCACGCAGTTGTTATTCTCATTTACAGATGAGGAAGCTGAGGCCCAGGAAGGAATAATAAAAGCACCAAGATAAAGGAAGATGAGGTTGGGAGACCTCTTGATACAGTGTGATCTGGGAGGACTTCTCTGAGGAGGTGATCAGAACAGCAGGAGGGGAAGGGGAAGAGAAGACGCAGCAGAGAGAAGGATTTGCATGTGTGAGGGTTGTAATAAAGGAAAGTTCCAGACCTGTTAGAGAAACCCAAAGAATTTCCGGGTGGCTGCAGGATTTGAGCGAGTTAGAGAGTGAGATCATAAAAAGGAAAGGGCTTATTATGAATTACAAACAGGATTCGTGCCCCAAAGAAGAGTGGCTGCAATGCACCTTACAGCTGGGCTCTCTAATCTGGATGCCTACGAGGGCCTGCTGGGGGACGCCAGGCTGGTCTCCCCCCATCGGGTCATCCCGACTGGCGCAAGGTGACCTAGGAGTGGCCACTCCTCGGCTGGAGGCTCTTGGCAGGATGCCCCGGCCGGATGGACGGGCTGAGCCTGCCGCTGGGCCGCGAGGCCCCTGCCAGGCAGCCGTCAGCCCTGTGAGCGATGGGGGCTGCCTAATGATGCGGACGGTGTTTAAGATGCAGCCCAGGTGCCAGGCCCTATTCTAAATGCGCTGCCATAAGGGAGTCTCCATCCTCAGCCGAGCAGGACTCTCATCTCCACAAGGGCACCAAAGGGAGATTGGACTGAAATTAGCTCTGGAGGGAGGCAGCGTCCCCGGCGGGGAGGGTAGCGGACAGAGGGCACCTCTACGCTGGGAGCCAGGTGACGGTTCTCTGCTGGCCGCACACCTGTCTGTGCCCACGTGGAGCGAGGAGCACATCTGGAGGGAAAAATCCAGCCCTCCAGCTGCGTTTGCATGTGGCAACCACCTCCTTCTGAAATGGTTCCAAGGATGCTGGTGGGCATTACACAATTTACATATTATCCGTAATAAGTTTTACCTTATTGACAAAGTGAATTATGCCACGTGCAGAAAACATGGAAGACAATGAAAGCTACAAAGAATAAAACAAAAAATCACAGCACAGTTTCCAGTTTTCCTTCCTTCCTTCCTCTCCTCATCTAGCCCTCTCTCTCTCCATCCATCCCTTTATCCACATATGCATCCATCCACCCATCAGTCCTTCCATTTTTCTATCCAAGTATGAATGTGTGCATCTCTCTCCCTTCCTCTCTCTCTCTTTCTCTCTCACGAACAGTTAACTAAAGAGCTAATATGTATCGATTGCCTACTCTTTTCAATGAATTGCTCCAAGCACATTAACTCAATTTATCCTCGCAAAAACCCTGTGATGCAGCTTCTCTAATGGTGAGCATTTATGATGGTGAAATTGAGGCACAGAGAGTTTATGTAACTTGCCTGTCGTGATCACACAGGTAGTAAGCGGGGAGCAGAGATTCGTGCCCAGGCGACCTGGCTCCAGAGGAACGAAAGGCTGAAAGTGATTGTCTACGTGTCCTCCACCTTAGAACCAAAAGGTGATAAACCTTGCAATACCCTCTCTCTCTCTCTCTCTCTCTCTCTCTCTGTTTCTCTCTCCGTCTTCCCTCCCCCTACACAAGCACACACACACACATATGCACACAGAGAGAG
>JAQZBX010025773.1:16766-29433 GCA_029593785.1 Cabassous unicinctus | reverse complement strand
AAAAAAAAAAAAAAAAAGAACAGTTTTAATCTCAGATTTACAGAGGAGAAAACTGAAGCTCAGAGAGAATAATATACCTCCCCAATGTCACCCAGGGAGGAGGCTGCAGAGCTGAGAGTCTGCCTATGTTCATTATCAACTGTATTTCTATTACGTCATTTCATTTTCAAGACAGAGAAGGGTATATTGACTTACACTGAAAATGCTAATCTGACAGTTGTTACTTCTAATATAATACTACCTCATGATCTAGGCTTAGCTTCTTCTGACCATCTCTTCTTTTATAGAAATATTTGCTTCTAAAAGGAAATCTAGGTAAATCACTTAGCACAGCCCTGGCACATAATAAAAGCTAAATTAATAGCAGTTCTAATTTCTTCCTTCTTTCTCTTGGTCATTCATTGATCCTATCATATAGCTAACACTTATCAAGTTCCTACTATTTACTGGGCACTGATGGTAGAAGTCAAAGCATAGATCTTGTAAATTAATGCACTCAGGATGAATTTGGTTATGTTTAGGAGTTACCGAGTTTTCTGAAAGCTGATTATTTCTCCTATATTCCTTCCAGAAAAAAAGGTGAAGAAGTCTGACTGTGGGGAATGGCAGTGGAGCGTGTGTGTGCCCACCAGTGGGGACTGTGGGCTGGGAACCCGGGAGGGTACTCGGACTGGAGCTGAGTGCAAGCAAACCATGAAGACCCAGAGATGTAAGATCCCCTGCAACTGGAAGAAGCAATTTGGAGGTAAGTCCCACCCTATTGCTCTATTGATTTGATCTCCTGTTCTGAGACAATTC
This sequence comes from Cabassous unicinctus, assembly GCA_029593785.1. NCBI lineage: Eukaryota > Metazoa > Chordata > Mammalia > Cingulata > Chlamyphoridae > Cabassous > Cabassous unicinctus. The sequence continues at coordinate 28,635 of JAQZBX010025773.1, read as the reverse complement.
TCGAAGTCCTCCACCAAATATCTTTTGAGGTTGAATACTATTTGCTTTAAACAGGTTTATCTTACCAGACACAAGTGACTAATCCCAGGGTTTCTCATCCTCCACAACACTGACATTTTGGGACAGGTAATTCTTTGTTGTGAGAGGCTGTCCTATGCATTTAAAGATATTTAGGATCATCCCTGACTTACACCCAGTAGAGTTTCCAGTAGCAACGCACATCCCCTTCACTAGTCATGACAGCTAAATGTCTCCAAATATTGTCAAATATCCCCTGGTGGACAAAATCGCCCCTGATTGAGAACCACTGTCTTACCCAACAGAGACATGAAATACACCCTTCATCTCTCTTAACAATACTCATTGACCTATTTTCCCTCTCCTTCCTTTCCTTTTTCCATTTCTCAGTTCCTTTTATTTTCTTTCCTTTTTTATTTGGTTTTCTCCTTCTCCATGTCTCTCTCTCTGTCACTCCCAGTCCCTCTCTCTCCTTTGTGTCCCTGTCTCTCTTTGCACTCTTTAATATATTTACATATTGAATCTAGCAGAACTTGTTTGAGCCACTTTTCATAGACTTTTCTCTATTTAACTATGGGCAGTCTCACTCTGACCTCATTTACCCAAATGAGGCAGATTCTTTCAACATTTACAACACTAAACCCACTGTTGAAACCTCAAATAGCCTCTTTCATCCACATTCTAAAGTTTATATCGTTTATATCGTTCTTATCTAGATGTCCTCCCTGTGTTCTTTAGAAATGTTCTATGGCCTATAGGCAATTGAAGAAGGAGAATGGATATATGCATATAGCTCTTTGACCTCCTCAATAACTTTTGGGGTACTTTTACTGAATGGATATAATTCTAGGAAAGCCTGGTGTAATTTAGATACATTGCAATTCTATATGCTACACCCTAAAGACCCACCTGCAAAAAGTTAAAAAAAAAAAGTGTCTCTTAAAGGACGTGTATCTAGGATATGTAAAGAACTCTCAAATCTCTCTCTTAAAAATTAACAATCTAATTAACAAATGGACAAAAGACGTGAAGAAACATTTCATCAAAAATGGCATACAGGTGGAAAATAAGCACATGAAAAGTATTCAACATCAGTAGACATTAGAAAAATTCAAATTAAAACCACAATGAGATATCAAGACACACCTATCAGAATGACTAAAATTCAAACAAAAAACAGGGATAACAATTCCAAATGTTAGCAAGGATTCAGAGAAACTATAGCTTCATATCTTGCCAGTGAGAATGTAAAACGGTACAACACCACCGGAAGAGAGAATGGCAGTTTCTTACAAAACTAAGCATGTGCTTACTATATGACCCAGAAGTTGCTCTCTTGGGCATTTATTCCAGAGACATGAAGACTTATGTTTACACAAAAATTTGCCCATGAATGTTTACAGCAGCTTTGTCCAGCCCAAACCTGGAAATACTCAGATGTCCTTGAGTGGGTGAGTAGGTAAGCAAAACAGTGGTATATCTATATTACTGGATACTACTCTGCGATAGAAAGGAACAAACAATTGGTACACATGGCAACTTAGATGTATCTTAAAGGAATTATGTGGAATAAAAAAAAATCTCGCAATGATATATACAGTATGATTCGATTTTTTATAATATTCTAAAAAATGGCAAAATTATAGAGATGGAGAACAGATTAGTGGTTGCCAGGGACTAGGCAGTGGGAAAGAGAGGGAGGTGGCTGTGGCTGTAAAACGTAACAAGACAGATCCTTGTGATGGACTGTTCTGTTTCTTGGCTGTGTTGGTGGTTGCATGAAGCTATACATGTGGTAAAATTGCATATAACTAAATACATATACACACACAGAGTTGATGGCATGTAAAACTGGTGAAATCTGAGTGAGTTCTATGGATAGTATCAAGATAAATGTCCTGGATGTGATATTATACTATATGTATGGAAGATATCACAATCTGGGAACCTGGGGGAAGTGAAGACGGGATCTCTCTGTATTATTTCTTACGACTTCATGTAAATCTACCATTATCTCAAAATAAAAATGTTTAAAAACAAAACTGTCTCTTTAGTAACATGGCACTACACTACAGTAGGATCTTTCAAAGATTTCTCTTTGGTCCTACCCTGCTTTTAGCAGAGTGCAAATACCAGTTCCAGGCCTGGGGAGAATGCGACCTGAACACCGCTCTGAAGACCAGAACTGGAAGCCTGAAGCGAGCCCTCCACAATGCCGACTGCCAGAAGACCGTCACCATCTCCAAGCCCTGTGGGAAACTGACCAAGCCCAAACCTCAAGGTGGGTTCCTACCGTTATAGCACAATTTTAATATAAACTGATTGATTGATTCAGATAGGATCTTCATATGTGGAAACCTAATTTTACAAAAAGAAATTATAGGTAAATTAGCTTTAGAAAGGGATTAAAAAAGTCTCATGTATTGAGCACCGAGCAAGTACTTTGCAGCAGGTAATTGATGAGATCAAATTGAAGACCTCTGCATAGAGCTAGTACCAATAGCAAAACAGCCCAATTAAGACAGTTTTTGTATGGTGACCATGTATTCCAAACCCTAAAATGGGACTTAATAATGATAAATATCACATATATGCATATGTATTTATATATCATTTTACAAATATTGGTATGTATTGTGAAAAATTTGATTTTTACCCACAATAAAAAAAAATTTAAAAATTAAAAAAAAAAATAATGATAAATATGAACAAACCTATAAAGATTATGAGACAGAAAATTTTAAATCAATGCTCTCCCAGACTACTCCAGATATATACTTTTCATGAAATTGGGTACATTAGTTTACATTATTCTTTTCTCTGCTGTATTACTTAATAGTTTCTGTATTTCTTACACTTTCAGAGCCTTTATTTTTACTTGGATTATTTTACCCACTACATTCATCAGGGAATTTTTAAATTATGTAGTTATCTTTTTATGCTGGAGAAAATAAATAAAAAACAAATACCATGACAATGGTTTCCTAACAAATCTGAGCTTAGGGTAGACAAGGAGGTATTAAACTATTTTATTTGATGGCCCTCAGTGGATTCTAAATTTAAATACCCTCCTAGCCTCTGTCTATTTGAGCTCTAAAATTGACCTAACAGTTCATACTGTCCCATTAATTATAAGGAGAAACTCTGAAAAATGACCGTTAAAATCTTAGTAAATGAAAATAAGGCAAAAGTGGTCAAAAAGGACTGATATCATAGGTTTCACTTGTCAGCCAGTCTCTGATGGAGTCGTCAGTGGAAATGGTTCCCTCCAACCTAAGAATGGCTGGGTGCAGGCTGTACCAGCACATGATGAATCTTATTCAATCTATAATTTCCAGACCATGGAAATCTCTGTTTCTTGTAGTGTGAATTTGGAAGGCATGAAGGATAGGCTGGGAATAGTACAGTAAGTGCTTATGCCAAATTTACAAATGTCACTTGTCCTCAGAGACAACCAAATATCTAACCAAAATTAATAGCCATGTCTATTAAACCACTTCCAAAAATGAAAGAACTCAGAGATAGAGTTTTCAAATTAATTTATTTTTAATCCAGCTACCACTGGATTCAGCATAGATATAGAATGGAAAGGAAAAGTAATTAAGGTAGTTTCCATCCTCTAGCGCAGTGGTTCTCAACCTTAGCTGCACATAGGAATTTTCTGGGCAATTTATCAAAATCCCAGTGCTCAGGTATAACCTAGATCAATTAAATCAGTATCAATAGTTTTAAAAGTTAAAAGGCTACCTAGATGGTTTTAAAGTGCAGACAAAATTGAGAACTACTGCTTTTGTATGAAATCCTTTGGTAGAGACCCCCTCCCCCCATACATAAACTTTCCTTCTTGTTCCTCTATGGGTGAAAGAAACTGCAGCTTAATGGATAGGGATTAAAAAAATATGGGAGAGTGATTGGGTAGGGGGTGGTGATGGGGCTGAGTGAATATGGAAAATGCTGAAAAGTTTAGAATAAATAGAACACAGGTGGAAGTGATTAAGAAAAACCCCTCCAGATATTTGGTAAATACGTTTTGTGAGGACTTTCTATTAGGACTGGTGGACCTTTATAAATCTGCCCATTTGGTAATATGAAATGAAAGTTAAGTGTTTGATTCAGGCTTTCAGTTTGAAAAATGGGAGTGAAACTATTTCAAGTGGGTAAACCTTCTTTCATTTTTATGCATATCAATAAATTCAAGTATATGATTAATTAAAAATGGGATTGCCCTGAGTAAGCTCTGTATTTCATAAAACTACTAGTTATGCATTTTATAGGACATTAGTATGCAACCTTCCCTTTGTACATCCATACCATTGTTAAAACTAACCTCTCTTTTACCTCTGAACAATGGAGGGCTTGTATGATTGTTGTTAGAGCACCAGACACTCTGCACAAAGGATAATTTTATAGTAGGAGTTGAGTCAGGGAAATCTATCGTCTATCAGATAGAGTATTTTCTTAATGGGACTAACATGCACTTTCCTTGACATGATTTTAATAGTTTAAGTAAAATGTAACAGGTGGTATGTGTGGGTTGTGTGTATTTCCCACCTTTTTGTTCATATGAATGGAAATTATAGCTTTGTGAGTTCTAACCTTACGTTAACTCATTTTCTTCTGATAAATGGAAAGGCAAATAATAGTAAAATGGAATCTATGTAATCACTCTTATTCTGTTTTTATTCTTATGCCTTGCACTAGGTGTTTTACATATAAAGTTCCATCTATTCTTGCAGGTAGACATTATTATGGAGGAAACTGAAGGACGCTGTTTAACTTAGTTACCCAGGATGACAGCCCTTATTAAGGATGGAGCTAGTAATCGACCGCTCTAAACTCAAGTTCTCCTTTGTGCCCTGATAATTTCTCACCTAAATCACATATGGGTGTATGTTAACCTTGAGTCTCAAACAAGGCCTGGCACATAGTAGGTGCTTAATAAATATCTGTATAATACAGTAAGGCTATAGAGAAAAGGTGTTGCACACTAAATCCCTCTTTATCTTCATGCGCAGCAGTTCATCAAAAACTAGTGAGTCCTTCAGTAAAGAAGTCATTTCACTCAACTTTTATCAAAGTTACACAATTATAAATTATTTTCTTTTCTTTATGCAGGAAAGAATGAGTGGTCAATTCTTTCCCCTGTTTTAATTCCGCATATGAAGAGGATAGAGGGAGGTAGGAATTCATGCATCATAAAAGCCTAATTTTGAATTGGCCACTGTGATAGGAGTACCTCATCATTTAATTTATGCTTCAAAGCAATGCTGTAAAGTAGATTTTATTTATCCCTCTCCATATATGAGAAATGATAAGCTCACAGAAGTTAAGCAACTTGCCCAAGGTCTTACAGCTTATAGGTGGTGAAACCAAGATTCAAATTCAAAGTCTGACCAATGCCAAAGGTCCTCATCTTTTTCAATTGCATCATGCTGACTCTGGCCATTATAAACTCATGAAACTCTAGCCAGATTAGACAATTTTCTCTGTCCAGAATGCTGAAGTGGTAAAACTTCTGGGGATCTTACCTATCATCTGCTCTAACCCTCATACAACAAATGAGGACAGAGAAAAGCAAGAACTTACTCAATTCCATCCTGTTGTCTAGTAGCAGAATCTGTTCCAGGTTTTGTTCTCTTTTGAGTTCATTTTTCTGCTTTTTTATCCAAACTTCGGAAAGAAATGAGAACTTTTCATACTTGTCAGACTTTCCATGATGATAGCATAGTGTAATGTCTTAAGGAAAATCAGTATTTTATTGAATACTCAAGTTTGACTGTTTTATATAACTCGATCACTGAGTTCATAGCCAGAAATTACATTTCTTTCTGTTGCATTCTTCTCATCATATACATGGCCAGGCTCTTTTTTCTTTCTTCTTTTCTTTCTTTTACTTGGCTTACTGGGATCTTTTGTTGTGGGAGATGGTAGTGCATTAATATGCAAATCTCATGATTTTCAGTGTAAAAAACATACTTTTTAAATTTTAGAATGGTGCAGATAAGATGTTGGTCATGCTGTACCCAAATCAGCATTAAATTAAGGGAAGGCTGAAAAATATCCTTATGACTTGATTACAAACAATGAGATTAAAAGGTTAAAATATTTGCTTTGGGGGCAAATATTGTGCAATGTCTGTCAATATTGTGCAAACTGTACACTCTAACCTCAGTCCACAATTTCAGTGATACTATATATCAAGTGGGAAACTCTTACCTTGGGATTTCCTTGTATTAATTGCCACTTAATCTGAGGAAAACTTTTAATCATCCACTGCTATATTATAGACCTAGAAGAAGAGAGAACAATGATATTCTCATGCAGATATAGCATTGGAAAATATACTTATGTAGACATAAGCGTTGGCTGATGCATAATTGAAATACAGTTTTCCTGGGGTTTGGGCAGAGCCAACTTGGGGAAGGATCATTGATTGATGGAAAGGTTGTAACAGGGAATTTGCTTAATTGCTACTAGAGTCCAAAGGGGATAAATCAGTGAACACTGGACACCTGAGATTTTAATTTCTCAGGAAAGGAAATTAAGACCCTGTTTCTGTCAGAGTGGGAGGGACAGGGAATCTGGCTTTGATGTCACATAGACGGGAATAATGCAGCCAAAGTCATCAGAGCAATGAGAAATGTCTAATCACACCACTCGTGCCTGAGCCACAGAACCCTTCTCCTGAGATTACCCACTGCTCAGTACATATAACGTTAAGACTCAGACACTAGAAACCCCACCATATCTGTACCCAAAACAGACACTTCTTCCTCCTTTCCTGCCTGAATATGCTATCTCCCCAAATGTGATCACTACCTCTGGTTGCTCATTTATACATCCAAGTCTCATTTAAGTGGGTCTGCTTGATGAACCTAGGTCACATATAAAATATTGCCACAAGGGAGTCTGGGAACTGCCTCTTTAACTTTCCAGGTGCTATAAACACAGTAAGGGAAGGTGAAAGGGGCTTGACTTGGTATGTGGTATACTAATCCACAGTATCTGCCACAGTACCAATTTAGGAATATAGGAGTGTTTTGGAGTATATCACTAGACCAAGCCCTCTCCCATCAAGTTAGATGAGGCATTGATTCCTCTAATTGGAGAAAAAGTTGCTGACAGTAATCCTTTATTGGGAATGTATAGTGCCCCACTAGACAGAGATAGGTCTTTCCTCTTTGAAGCTACTAGTCATTTTTTTTTTTTTTTGCAGTTCAATTCCAAGCTTTTAGATTTGGATAAAATCTGTGAGGCCAATTGAGCTGAGAATGAGTGTAGAAAGTTGGAACAAGGTTCACTCTGTGCTGAAAGCAAATAATTCTTCAGAGGGCAAATAAGTCTTCTCCAAGCCACAAGTGTTCTTGGTGAGCTGCTTGGAGAATGGGCTTGCAGTGGAATTAGAAGATGGCTAAGCCAAGCAGGACTCCTAGGATAGACCTGTCTGTGGGGAAGCTGTTGTCCTACAGGCAGCCCTGTCTGGGTGAGCAGGTTCATCTCTGTAGAGCTGGCTTCAGGTGCTTATCACTGCAGTACAGAGACCAAACTGAGGCTGAGGCTTGTCTGGCAGGCTCTGACTTGAGCTGAGATTTTCCTAGGGGCCACAGATGATACTGCCTAATGAGCATCTAGGAGCGTTCTAGGATCTTCGATCATTGTTCTCATGGGCATTACTAATTGCTTCTTTTAAAATAAGAAGCGTAAGTAAGGTGTATCTTGAAGCTTTTTTTGATACTGGCAGGCCAGCAGGGCATTCATGTCAGCTTCCTAGGTTGTCTGGCAAAGGGGCATTCTCAGTTTTCTGGGGCTAAGAAGGATATGGAACATATGGTTGAACGTTGTGTTTCAGGTGGTTCAGGGAATGAAGGCTAATCCCTCTTGCGATCCTGTACACCAATTCACATGCTGCTGTTACCCGATTTTAAAATTTCCCTGCTCAGGATAACCCCAATTCCTTTTATGACTTCCCAGCTATTTCTAAAAAATTTGCCATCTTGCCACTCTGTTTTTGGACAGTTGCCTAGCCCTCTCTTAGGTTTGACAATCCATCTTTAAAGATCAAAAGAACGGCAACTGTTTAAGAGCAAGACAATGTCTCTCCTCAACTCTGTGCAGGGCACGGCATTGGCAGCTGATGGGAAAAGGGGGTCAGTGAAGTGATATTCTCAGCATTCTCAATTCTTTCCCTGCTAAATGGATTCTTTTGTTAGTTCTTTTGAAAGATAAAAGGAGTTCCCCAACATTTCCTTCTATTTTCCGGGCTCTGACATCCCTTAGGAATGAGCACGGCAATACTGTATAAATGGGCTTTGCTAGGCTGACAGACTTTTAACTGTGTTGAGAGAGGTGAAGGGGCAGAATCCCACCGCAGGCTAGCTCAGGACCGCCTCCCTCTCCCAGAGTCCCCATGGCGAGATTGAGATGGCTACCCTTGCATCTGACCCGAAACAGGCAGCATGGGGTGCCTTCTGGGAATTTTGCTATTCTTGATCAGAGGGAAGCACACTTATTCAGTTTGGTCTCAAGGTTTTTTTGTTTCTTTTTTATTCTGCTGGTGGAAATATCTTTCAACATCTGCATTATATTTTTCCATTTATGATATTGTAGTTGAAGTGAGAAGATATAATTCTGCCTCTTTCCTGTTAGAATTCTATCTATTTTGTTTTCTGTAAATTAGAGTCTATAATGAATACCTCATAGCAGTGTAGTGAAGATGAACTGAAGTAATTGAAGTAACATGCATAAAAATGCTTGGTAAATGAAAAGTATTTTTAAGACTATTTCCTGGCTTTCAAATGAATTTCTTGAGAGTTCCCCTCAGCACCATTTCAGGCAAAAGGAGAATTATGGGATAACAACAATAAAAAAATCATGGTTAGTATTTATTGTGAACTTAAACGTTTTGAGTGTATCCAGTACTGCTTACACACTGTGTCGCGTAATAGTCACAAAAGCTCTGGGAAATAGTTACTATTCTTTTCCTCAATTTTACATGTGAGGACACAGACCTAGAGAAGTTTAACACCAAGCCTAAGGTTATGGAGCAAATAGGCTGCAGAGCCAGGATTTAAACAACAGTCCTTCTGGCTGTAGCTCTCATGCCTTGTGCACAACTCCTTCCCCTGGAGCTATTCGACAGAGATATCTAAGAGTCTCAACTGAGAAGGGTAATGACAATTAGACCCACTTATTCTTCCTAAAATCTTCCTTTTATCATGGCTCCCCATCAGCTTCACAATCAGACCCTGGCTCCTAGCCGGGCATCCACACAGCATCTAATCTGGCCCTTCCTCCTGGCATTGCTCATACATCTGGTTCATCTTGACTATACTCCAGGAGATGGCTAGAGGGGACACGAATCCTCTACGACCTTATGTCCATTTCTCTCACCCTGTGGTTCCTTCAACCTGGGACTGTTCTCCATCTTCTATACTTCATACAATTCTACTTATTCTGTAAACCCTGGCATGTTCAGTCAGCATATATTTTTTGCGTGAGTACTGCATGGTAGAGCTAGCACCAGGGATGCATCAGTGACCTCAATGAACTTATAGTCCTGTAGGGGAAGCAGAGGGATAGATCCAGATGTACCATGCAGAGTGAAAAATGCTATGAGAGAGATGCATAGGGTCCTTTGGCATTGTTTCTGAATCATTCATTTATTTATCAAATCGATTAAAGCATCAATTTTGGTGCAATAATACAGGAGTAGTGAAAAAGACAAACAAGTTTCCTTCCCTGCTACCATGTCCTAGGGGTGACAGGGGGACACAATGAAGACAATAGGAAATAAATAATGAACACTGAAATGATAGTTACAGATTGGAATGAATGACCTTGAAAACAAAATAGGACCATGTGATAGAGTGACCAGGAAGGCCTAGGGTAGAGAGAATAACCAGGGAAAGCCTCTTTGAGAAGGTAAGTTTTGAACTGAGTCTTGAAGACAAAGAGGGGGTTAGTCATACTAGTGTTCAAAAGAGAAAGAAGGGAGAGTTCAAAGTCCCGGAGACCAAAAAGAGCTTACTTTGGTCAAAGACCAAAAACTCTCCAGACTTCTCTTCCCAAGTATCAGGCACTGCCTTCTTGGAGAGGGAACACTCCTCTGATAGCGTACATTAGGCCTATTGAGTGCATCTTGACATCTCTCAACACTGACCCTCCTGAGGGCAGGAGCCACATCTTGTTCACCTTTGTGGTTTGCTGCATCTCTCAGTCCCTAAACCATGATAGGAACTCAATGAACGTGACTGGCTTGAATGACTGAATGAATGAACGACTTGTTCAATTCAATTGTCCCTATCTACCTCACCAGGACATGGCATTCATTCACTGGTTTCAAAAATGTAGAGAAATCCCCATTAAAGCACAACATACTCACCTGGAAGAGTCATCATCTGGGTGTTTTACTCTCATCCTCATTAAAGAATTTTTGGTCCTAATTGCTGGACAGATGTGAAAACTAAGAACTATAAATATTTGTAGGGTTTACTTCACACTCTGTGTCTGCTTTCATATCCCTTGGTAAATGCCATGCTCAGGAGCTCATTAGCTGTGAACACACACAAAACAGCTCTATAATAATTAGTATTAAGGCAGGCTGCGTAATAGAACAATGCTCACACTAATGAGTTACTGGGTTGAGGGACCTGCTATTTTTAACCCCTGAAACTTTTGCATTTCTCTCTTCTAATGTCTTCTGGATTGAGAATTTCTTCTTTGTATTTTAAGTTGTAGCTTAAAAATAAAAGCATTTATTGAGCTTTATAAAAATAGTTCCTACTTACTGAGTACGTGTGATATGACAGGCATTAAACCTTTAGCATGAGTTGCCTCACTTAATCCTCACAGCAACCTAGAGGAATTTTATTCACATTTTACAAATGAGGACACTTAGGGCTGCAACTTACACAAGGTCACCAAGCCAGCTGATGGTCAAGTTTGGACTTGAAGCCTGGATAAATGTGTTTCCAGAATTCTTTTCTTTTATATCAGTGCTTCCCAAACTGAGTGCTCCCTGAGGGATCTCTTTGGGTATGCTGAAATAAATTAAACATTTTTGGGGGGGTTTATCTCAATGATAACCCTAAAACTCTAAAATAAGCATATTTTGATTCATTTAGGATTGAGTACTGCCAGACAATTTTGGCCCAAGCTTGGCTTTGTATATTAATTGCACTGAAGCCAAGTGATAACTTCTAGTGCAGTATTTCTCAAGCTGGGGTCCTTTCGCGGGGCTCTATTCCTCGAGAGCAAGAAAGAGCAGTGCAGTGCATCACATTTACACCCGGCAGCCTCCCTCCCCTGCTGGGCATTGGCCTAGATTCCTGGTCTCCTCTCCCCTGTGAGAGTCACAGAGACTCTGGTGCTTCACAAGGATGTGAGGCATCGCTGTCTTGGTAACAAGTGCTGACAGTGGAGACATTTCACACACTCCCAGTGACTCCAGTCAGCTTTGCACTGATGCAAAACCTCCGGGAACCTACAGGGAAATCAAAGCAGGCTGGCAGAGGCTCAGAGCCCAGAGGCAGAAAAAGGAAAAAAAAAAAATCAAAGACTTTCTCTATAAGAGTAAACAATATTTGTAGAACAACTCATATGAAATCCAAAGGACAAGAAGCAGGTAAAAATTGTCCTGGTGTCCCGCTGCCCAGGCTGTGCAGGAGGCAAGGCCCAGAGCTGTTTACCTCAGTTTAACACATTCCCAGTACTTCCTCTTGCAAGGCTTTCGAAAATTTTCATTCTACAGAAAATAGAAAAACGTTATTCTCAGATCTTTGCCCAGATGCACAATAATAAATTAAGCTGCTCTGGCATTGCTGTCTAAAATGTGTAGAGAAGTACAGGGAAA
>JAQZBX010025773.1:0-16666 GCA_029593785.1 Cabassous unicinctus | reverse complement strand
TCCATTTGGGAGCAACCAAGGAACAATTTATGGAGCTATGCCTACTGAAGTTTTAAATGTTCTAGAATTCAACCTTTCTCCCTCTGTCATAAGCCATAGTTTAATTTTGCAGTAGGACTAGTCATATGAATGTCAACATTGGATATAATCATCAAAAAGAATGATGTACAAAATGGAAACTGCTTATGGCTTCATATAATAAATTTCATTTCTGACATATGCTGCCAATATAATTTTATAATATTTTAGAATAAGACAAAATTTCTATCTGTGCTCTCATTATTGCAGAAACACATTCTTAAACATTCAAATATTATATCAAAGATTAATGTTCTTCCTTCCTGTTCTGGGGTGGAAGATGTCAGTGTATCTGAAAGGGGGCACTGTCAAGAAGTATAAGGCCTTGAGAGTAGCCTATGGGTTGAGGAAGAAGCAAGTGATTTTGCTGAACAGAAGAAACCCAAACATTAATTCCCATATCTGTGGTTCTGTACATATCAGTATGTTGAAGTATATTTCTCTATCCTAGCTGACTGCATGAAGTTCTTCCAAGTAACTTTGGAAGACCTGATAATGGAGGAAAGGCAATGCTACTGCCAAGTATGGCAGCATGTAATAACTTCTCAAAACAACTTTGCACACACGTGTGTGTGTGCACATGGGCTCTCTAACATAGTTATCAGAAATGTGCTGTTGCACACACAAATACATGGGCATAGTTATACACACATACACAAAGAAACCTATATATATGTAATTACACAATCTTTTGGGATTTTTTACTTGCTCTAGCTATATTTAACTGTCTTCAATTTCATTTAGTCCTTTAAAACATTTAAAAATAGATGAAAAGCACAAAATTTAGCAGTTGAATGTAGAATACGTGCATATGTATATTATACGTTATATATACATACTTACATACATACATACACATAGCTATGTAGTTCCTGACCCCCCGCAGTAACTATGTACAAGTGAGAAAGCCCTGGACTAAAAGACTAAGAGATGAAATACCTCTGCTTCCCTTCTTCACTGCTTTTCTTTCTCATGACTCTCAGAGGAAAAAAAAAGTTCAGCCGTTTCTATGTTTCCAAACTAATGAATAATAGGTGTAGTGATCCATAATGATGAAGCCGGTGTGGTACGCTAAAAACTGTTTCGCTCACAGGAGTATCACGTAGTGGTTTTCTACACAGTAGGACCCCCTACATATAGGACAGAGCAGGGAGTGACCTCAACACGCTCATTTCCAGCTGAATCCCCTGCTCCTGACTCTATCTAAAGTCAAGGCATCCTAGAGAGGGTTCTTTTCTGAATGAGTTGGAGAAGCCAGCAGATAATTCAATTGCTGTCCCTAATGAAAGGATATAGAGGCTGAAAAAGCTGGAGAGAGAGGAGTCTTTGGGTGAAGGGAGACAGCATTAGTTTAATGATAGCGGGCAAATTCCTTTAGAAAACAACTGTCATGTTTAGGGATTTTTATTGACCTTGCTCTGTGTGGTTGACGAAATAATTTCCTCATCTCCCCCATTAAACATTCAGTCAACTCGGCAGTGCTCACCAGTGCTTTCATTACTGGATTTTCTATTTTGAGGCAATGTCGTGAAGTGGTGAGTCATCCCTCAAGATGATGCGGGGCAAAAGCAGAGGCTACTCAAGGGTCCAGGCATGTTCAGTTTATGTCTAGACACAGGCGCATACTGTTTTTTATTCACCTATTTTATATAAAAAAGCAAACCTGCTCAGAAGAGCAGATGAGAGGGTGTGGTAGATATTCTTATGAAATAGAGTTGATGCTTGAGAGGGAAAGTAGCGAGTGAAGGAAAGAAGGAATATGGAATATAAATGTGTCAGCATTTGGGCAGCAGTGAGGAGCACTCCTAGAAAAATTCCATACATAATCCTAGCAGTAAAATGCATTTGGTACATAAAAGAGGAAATGAAGTAAGTGGTATTTCAAAATAAGAAATCAAAGGAAAGAACAAAATGATTTCATAAGCACTGAAATTAATCATAATTGTAAATCATCTATTAAGCCAGTTTTAAAAAATATTATACTTTTGATTTTTAAATAGAAAGGAATTTCTTCCTATATTGTGTCACTTAAAGTATGTTATTCTAGTTGAAATTGAAATATTGGGAAATTTAATAAATATGTCATGTCAGGAAGCCTAGCCAACTAGTACCTGGATTCTAAGTGGTTCACTGAGTTGTACATTCACGATTTGAAAAATCTTATTAACACTTCCAGGCACAGCTGACATGGTAAGAGTGAATCACGTATTTGTATGTGACCAGGCAGCTAATTCTTAAATAGAGGTGAGTTACTTCGAATAGGTTCATGACGCATTGAAAGGATTTTGGAGATATCCAAGCTTGTGGACACATTTACATTCTGATAATACTGTTTGACAGTGATATATGATCCTGAGTTCTCATTATTTATTGAACAAATCCTAAAAGGTTAACTTTTAGTGGTCTTTATGGCAGGCATTCAGCGGCCCAGCTGATATTCTTGACCTTGGACTTGTAGTGTGCATTTCTGAGTTTTTGCCTTCCTGATAACATGACTTCTACCTTTTAGAAGGTTCAAATCTTTTATTTCTATTCTAATCTATAGCTCCTTCTGTTGGTTTAATAACCTGAAGCCACTTTATTTGAGTCAGCTGCAAACAGAAGTCAGAACTACCCTAAATAATTGTATCTACTGTTTTAGTTTACTTGGATGCTTAAGCATATACCATGCAGTGATTCAGATTAAACAACAGGAATTTATTAGCTCAAGGTTTTAAGGCTAAAAGAAAGTCCAAATCAAGGCATCATCACGGCAATACTTTCTTCCCAAAGACTGGCATCTAGGGCTGGCTGCCTGTGATCCTTGGCCCTTGGTTCCCATCACATGGCAATGCCCATGGTGTCCTCTTCTGGCCTCTCTGTTCTCTGCCAGGTTCTGTTGAATTTCAGCTTCTGGCTGCTCCCTGTGCCTTTCTCTCTATCTGTCTGAGTTTCATTCTGCTTATAAAAGACTCCAGTAATAGGGTTAAGACCAATCCTGGGCCACACCTTAACTGAAATAACTTCACCAGATGTCCCACGTACAATGGGTTCATATCCACAGGAATGGATTAAGTATAAGAGCATGTTTCACTAGTTACACACAGCTCCAAACCACCGCAACTACTAACTTCATTTTTACTTTTCTGTACAAACAGCAGCCTAGCCATGTTCCCATCTGAAAAAAAAAGTCAAACTAAGACATTTTGCTAAGAATATGAGAGAACTTATCTCAGAATTCTCAACTCTTATGCCTCTTGGCAAACTATCACCCCCTAAGGTCTTGGAAAAACCTCAACTTTAAACTGATGTCTTTCTCTCTCAAGACCCAATCCCAGCCTTATTTCTCCCAGATTCCCCTAATGGTGAAAATGGGAACAGATGCTTCCTGTAGCAACTACATGATGATCTTATTCCTAACAGAACCTGAGAATAGATGGGAAAGAATTGATGCATGCTATTTGATGATTTGCTTTTAGATGGCAAATTTGCTGTGAAAGGCTCACATATAAACTTCTGATAAGAATTTAAATTAATACCTCCTTTCAACAAGGAAATTTGCCAATATGTATCTAGAGTTCTTCTTCCGATAATCTATAAGTAAGGCAAAACTTAAACATACAATGATATATGTTCAAAAATGTACTTTGCATCATTTTATGTAATAACAAAAAATGAGGAAAGGTCACAAGATAGATAGAATGGAATGACATAAAGGAATATTCCTCAACCATGTTTCAAAGTTTATTCAATGACTTGTAAAATAGATAAAATAGAATATTTAGTTTAAAATACTATGTCAACTGTCAATCTATTCCTAAGTATATATTATGTATATTCATAGAAAGAAAACATAAATAAAACCCACTGTTAGCAGTGTTATCTGTGTATTGTGTAATTATGGATATTTTCTTTAAATATATATATATGTTTATTTTCTATATGAGCCTGTATTACTTTTATAAACAGAAAAGTAATGAATGTTTTGTTAAGAAGAATGAAATACTTAAGATGGGAGAAACCACCCTCTTCTTTTCTAGCTAAATCCACTTGAAGTATACCTTTTCTCCCTAGTAATTTATTCCTGCTGTGGTGACATATCTTCTAAATCACATGCATAAATATATTATTTCTTGCTACCTCATCTATCTGGAATGCACTATACACTAGCAGCAAGAGAAACAGTCAATCTTAAAATTTATAATGTAAAGGGCAGAGTTTGCCTTGCTCACCATTTTATGCCAGCTTCTAGAACAGTGCCTGATATATAGTGGCTGTGGAGTGAATATATACTGAATGAATAAATGAATATTTTTTTAACCTTAGAGTTAATGTGGGATCTTACAGGTAATAATCTCAAATGATACTCAAAAGGCTCTCTGAGGAAGATATTTGAGGTCTAATGATCCCCAGTTCATAGCATCACAGAGTTGGAAAGTGGGAGACATCGATTAAACCCAATTCTTTAAGTTAGGATTTGGTTCTCAGTATGATGTAACAGAAATTCATCATTTCCTTCTTGTCTCCCTGAACAAAATAGCCATCGTCCCACTTATTTCAATGTTGATCAGGATTTCATTTTCTAGTTAGAATAAGAAAAAATGTGGGCTGAGAATTTACTGTATCATGGCCCATATTAATTCCTGCTCTTTCTTCTCACTGTCATTCTTCTTTCCTATCAGAAGCTGATATGCATTGATTGAATTTCCTTGGCTCAATTTTGAGTTTTCTAGAGATAATATGGTAAAGATGGCACTCCAGATAATAGGATTCCTAGCAATACGAGGAGCCTGAATTCTCCCTAGAGAATCTGTTCTTAAAAGTCTTGGGACTTTCTGAGTAATTTCAAATACACTTTAAACACACAGGTTTATCCCCATTAAATAATACAGGTTTTACATGCCTACCATCATCCCCAATTTCTATATCCTGATTTCTATCCTCCTTCAAGTCAAAAACTGGCCAGAGAAATGACAAAGGTTTGTCAACTTAGGGAGTTAAAACATACCAAGCACACCCGTGTGAATTTCCAGTGCAGCAATGCACTGGTAGGGCTCATCCAAGGGGGCAGAACAAGTTATCTCTCAGGCAGGTGCCTTCACTCTCAAATTGTGACAATGGCTTGTTTTCTGTTTGCCTGGGGTATTATTTGATGTGTGGCATGTGTGTACTGCCTTCCCTTGACTTGGCTTTTTTCAGTGTGAACCAAGGTGCCCTACTGCTTCACACCAGGGTAGCAATCATATTGGCTCTTAGACCCTTTGAGAGTAGCCTCTCTATGACTCCATTACAAAGCACTGTGCTTTAGCTGCTTAGAGCCCTACTCCAGGTCAATTCTTGATGCTTACAGTAAACAGTTCTCTCACTGGAACCTTGGAAGTCTAGTAAAATGGAGCATTAGTTTTACCCACAGTTAATTCAGGCTTTGACTTTAAAGAGAAGTGGTATATGGTGCAAAGTGTTAAGAAATCTGGATAAATTCCATATATGTATATTTGTAATTTTATTCTTCCTGAAATATTTATTATTTGAAGAAATTCTAAACTGTTACAAGGTTCTGATCAAATTTATACTCCTTTCCTTGAGAAATACTATTTTTGTATATACTAATGAGTTGATTATTTCCCATTCAAGAATTCACTCATTCACTCTACGTGCAACAAATATTTAATAAGAACCTACCAACATACCAGGTTCTGAAGATACAGATGTAAAAGACTGACCTGGTCTTTACTACATGAGAAGGGGACAATGAATATTAAATAACTAGCTGCAAGATTAGTAATTCTGTTCTAATTTTGTCAAAAGCAATTAGAGGTACAATGGAAATGTTTAATTGTGGGTGGTACCTGCTTGGTCTGGGAGTTCTGAGAAGGCTTCCCTGAGGAGGTGACATTGAAACCAGGTGGGGAAATTCAGGCTGAGAGAACATAGCATACATATAAGGACTGAGGTGGAAAGAAGTAAGGCAAATTCACGGAGTCACCAAAAAGAATTGCTGACAAGGCTTGTATTCTTGCCATGTTACAGACTTACTTACTTCACTGAAGATTTCCTAATCAGTTCTTAGGCACAAGGCACTGTGCTACGTGCTGCGGATACAACAATGAGTAGAGATTCTGCCTTCGCAGCTTATACTTTTGTGACAATTACAATACTAGAGATAGGTACTCTAGTAGGCTAGTAAAGAGAAAAATCTTTGAACTCAGAGCAATAGGTCAACAAATTAGAAATGATGCCAAAGCTATTCCCTCAAGGGAGACACATGGAAGTGTGGGTTGATGGGATGAAAAGCAGTTGTGAATTTCACAGGCTTGGAGTAGAATTGAAATAAACCCAAGCAGGGATACTGAAATAAAGTGAGGTGATTGGAATGATGGGCCATATATAAACACAAAATAAGCCCAATGGGCATTTACTACATGTTTAATGATTCATGGAGGTAGTGTTGTATTGTGCAAAGGCTATAAAAGTAGGGAATGACTTTTGAGTTCTACTGTTGGATCATCCTAGGCCTTGAGGAATCACTGAGACTCTTTTAACCTCTGTATCTTCTCTATTACCTGGAGGAGTTGGATTAGATTCCTTCCAGATTAGATTCCTTCATAGTCCGTAAGACTATGAAAACAAACCCATGTATACTTGGGAAAGATTGAGAGGTTGTTAATAATTCATTGAGACATAGAGACAAGCAGTGACAAAGCTCATTTAGTCTATCAGTAAAATGTACATAAAAGTCACTAAAAACTGTTTTTGATTGGAAGCAATATTACTGATGAAATTTCCTTCTTTATTCTAAAAAATTCTAACACATGTTGCATTTTGCAAATTAGTCTTTCTTTCCATTGCCTTTGACTGAAGATTCCCTTATTTTTCTATTTAGATGGCGTGCAGAGTGAACGTAATATCTTCAGTGTGTCCACGCAATGCCACAATAACTGGCCAGTTTTCTCAGAAAAAATAACCTAATTGGAATTGTGTACATTAAATGGGCAATTGGTTGATACCTAGGTATTTAGCAAGTTATTAATATACACAAAATCAGTGCAAAGCTCTGGCTTGTATGTTCCTGATAGAGAGAGGGTATGCTCTTGACTTCACCAAGGAGAATTTTTGGAGACATTACCATTCCCAAAGTGTCCTCTGAAATGGGCAACCTACATCAGATGAATCAAATAGTGCCCAGTATTCAGAATTATTTCAAGTTTTACAAAACAGATGTACACAAAACATCTGAATACTATGGCATCCATTCAGACTTAGGTAAGAAATGGGAACAAGTTGGTCAGAATATGCAAATTACTGCCACTGATATCCACTCTACTGGAGAGGTAGGGGATTACAAATTACTGAGTTTTCCCCAGGAAAAGACATGGGAAAATTGAGACAAGGGAAACCAGAGTTAGATTCCATGTAGCATGCTGGATTGTTTCTTGAGGATACCTTCTAACCCACAGTTTAAAAAGTCAACCAAAGCCAGAATTATTAAAGAAAGCTCAGAAATCAAACAGGAAATATTCTTCTACCCTATAGGTATTTTTAAACTTGGAAGTTCTGGTCATTTTACCCCTCATAAGTAAAAAAAAAAAAAAAAAAAAAAAAAAAAAAAAAAAAAAGACAACAGAGAGTATGAAAGATTAAGCCTCTCCAGTACAGAAATGGGAAAGCTGAGGTTGGCCATGAACAAAATGAATACATTTTTAGTCTCATGTGTAAAGTGACCTAGACTATTTCAGCATATTCTGAAATAATGTGTATAGTACATCTTGAAGCTTGAATCAAGGTAGCTTAGGGCAATTATTTTGAACAAAAATACTACTTTGCCATGTGTGTAGTGAACTTTGAATTTATCTGAAGAGGTGGTATGGATAGTAAATAAGAATGGAAGAGTTTCAAGCTCTGCTTAAGTATAAGCTGGAAAAGGTACATTTATGGTTAACATCGTCATCCCCTTCCCCCATCATAATCCTTAGAGCCCTTAGGGCACTTTTGGACACAGGCTGTATCATCTAATGAACAATGTCCTGTTTCCTGCTGGCCATAGATTTTGTCCAAATATGCCTCTATTGCTTAACAAATTCAATGACCTGATCAGTCAATTTGTCTTGATGATGATGATGAACATTAATTATGTGTGGAACTGATCTCTTGCTCTTAATCTATTATCACTCTAATGATAACTGCTTACTTTTATTGAGCACATGCTATTGTGCCATGTTCTGTTCTCCGTGAATTTTATACAACTCATTCCATTTTGATATTAACCTTATAAGTAGGTACTATTCACAAGCCCATTCATAGACAGGAATCTGAGACACAAATACATTACTTAACTTTCCCCAAGTTTCATAATAATTTAGGAATGAGGCCACGATTAAACTCTGCCAGTCTGGTTCCAGAGCCTGTATTTAATCCCTAAGCTACTGCCACCACTATGTACTCTATGGGGGAAGGAATTTAGTAATATGTAGCAATATCCTTTCACAAGTTAACCCAATGCTTCTTACCATTCTCTACATTGGAGCCAATGCTGGCAAGCCCTGTTCAATAATGTGTTACCCTATGCTCAGGAAAATAGAGGAGGCAAGAAGATTGAATGGGAAAGGATGTTGTCTTTTGATTTAAATCCTCATGGTTTTACTTAACTCATTTAGCCCAGGGTGGCACATTCCATTTGCTTCACCCAAGACTGGGACACCCTCTAGTCAAAGTTTCAGACAGGGTGTATGTAGTATATGGCTGGTTCCTCAAGGATTTTTAGACCAAATATATAAGCAGAGGGCAAACCAGGAATGGAAACACTTGGAATTGTGTCCTCAAAAAATGCTAACAAAAAAGTCCATGAAAAGAGAATATGAGAAGCAAGGTGCTAAACAGAGATCTTGTAGCTCTTCACTGCACAGTGACCCAGTTTATTCTTTCAGAGATGCCTGCCAAATTTCTGTTTTCTAAGTAGGACCCTAAGACAGTATTTTGTATACCAAAAGGGGCCAACCAATAAGATAACAGGCATTTGAAGGCATTCATACGAAGATAGTCTGTGTTCCTTCTAGCTGCTCTCATAGGTACTCTCCTGGAAAGAACAGGCTCTTGCACACAAGCAAAACCTATTTACAAGCACATATAGATACATTTTCCCCCAAACTTATCAAGAAAACTGACAGTGTAAGCACCTTATCTATGCATCGATTCATTTCATTCCTGGCCAAGCATAGAAAAATGGGTTTCCCTTCCTACAGCTTAATACAGCTTAATAAAGTGATGCTTTCTTCTTTTTTTAAATCACAGCAGAATCTAAGAAGAAGAAAAAGGAAGGCAAGAAACAAGAGAAGATGCTGGACTAAAAGATACCACCTTCTGTGGAACGTGAAAAGGACATCAGCAAACAGGATCAATTAACTATTGCATTTATACCCACTGTAGGCTTTTTATTCAAAAATTATCTATAGCTTAAGTACACAATAGGCAGAAACACAAGAAAAGAACTTTTTTTGTAGTAGCATTTTTTTTACATGTATACCATAGTACTGTTAGGGGCTTATAATAAAGGACTGTAATCCTATTTAGAAAGTTGACTTATAGTACATGATAAATGATAGAAAATTGAGGTAAGTTTTTTGAAGTTATGTGATATTTTACATTTAAAGTTTTATTTTATTTTACTTTTTTTGTTTGGCAGCAATTTAAATGTATGTCCACGTAAACTACTTTTCTTGTTAGGTAATTTTTTCACTCAGACTATATTTCCGAATTGAAAAAAAATATATACTAAACAAAGCAGCAATAAAATATAATCATCTTATTTGAGGAAAATATCTTCTTTTCAGCCAATTTTTTTTTTTATTTTAGTCAGAAAAATATGAGGGGTGGGGGAGCATGCCCTTGTTCAATGTTGACTTTTAAAGAAAAGCATTGGAACATGAAATTCTTTCATTTTGGCAGAAATGTTTCATTTCTTGAGAAAAATATTTTTCCTTCTGAGAAAAAAAATACTAGGAAAATAAATCAAGGTGATGCCGCAAAAAGATGCCTTTGTGTTCACTAATTTGATATGACAACACTCGCTCTTTTCCTCTTACACTGGCTCAGACTAGCAGTTCATAGTGAGAATCTGCCATTCCAATTGGTTAAATCAGTCTTAGACACAGATATTACAGAGGTTTAATTTTAATTTCAATTTTTTCATTTTCCAGCAATATTTGGAAGGTTAGACAGGTGCTACTGACTTCAGCAGAAGTTCCAAAATAAACTATGGTTTGATGGAACAGGAAAATGCTCTTCTCATATTGAATAAGTTTAACTAGCACAAACCAAGTCAGGATCAGAGTAATCAAATACCAAATGGTAGTTTGTGCTTGGTTTCTGTAAACCAAGAATTTCCATTCTCTACTGTATATCATAAGAGTGCCAAAGACCATCTGTACAACTCCCTTCTCTGCTGGGCTTTAGATATAGTCTTTAAGTAAGCAAGACTAAGCTTCTAGTGTTCAGAGAAATACCATCACAGAAATTTGCCTGGGTTTGATGTATTTCTCTTGACAAGTAAGTCTCAATAAACAAACACCTATCTACCAACATAACTGTAAGTTCGTTTTCATAAATGATGATTCCAACCTACCCTGGGTATCTATAAAATAGATCATTACACACTGGTCTGGTGGTGGAGCCAAAAGGGTCTTCCCAGCTGAGATATTTTTCGCATCTAGTCTAAGGATCCACTTGACCTAGGTATGTTGAGGGGGTTCATTTCTCCCTGTTAAGTCAAAATCAAAACCAGCTGCCAGTAGGGAATAGAAATAGGAAAGAACTTCTAGGCATAGGCACTGAACTTTTTATGGATTGTAGGTGCTTAATGAAAGCAGAATACCTTGAAAAGAGCAAATGAAAGAAACGTGAATAATAAATGCAGTCCTTTTTCAAGCAGATCTTAATAGGAAAAAGTGGTCATAGGAAATGATGGAGGAGATGAAAGAAAAATGAAGGAAAGGCAGTGTCTTGAGTGTTTTTTCTGACAGCAAAGTCCTATAAGGATGGGCATGAGAAGAGTAGCAAATTTTATCAGCCTTTCCCCGAACATTGCTCCTTCATCATTAGGCAAAACAACAGCCCATGAATCAGTCATGAGTTAAAGAGAACAAAATCTCCCTAGGGAAAAACATCCTGTAAACAGCCATGCCATTCTCCTTTATTCATAAGGCATGGCATGAAACCCACAAGACAGGGGTTCTCTACTGTGTCAAGTATGATTCTTAGTAAACCATAAAATGGCTCCCTGGTTCTCTGTTAAGGAAAGTGTTGGGATGCTAATCTCCGTTGCACAGGGTGTGAAATTAAACTTTCTCTAAGTCTCCAGGGTTATACCATTCCAACCCCAGCTTTAAACATCTTGTTAAATCACTCTAAAGCATTGAAAACATAATACAAAAGGACAAGTTCCAAAAAACAATGATATTCACAAATTGGGAAAAACAGCCCATTCTCGGGAGCTTCATAGGATGCCCCATCACACTCTCTCTTTCCAAATGTTCTGTGTTTTATGAATTTTGCACTAAAGTTTATTAAGACTTGAGGAAAGGAAGGAAGGGTAAAGAAGACAGCTATTTCCTTAAACTGCCTTACAGTGAAGACAAGACTTTCCACCAAAACCTGGGAAGGAGCAAAGCAGCCCTTGCCAAAGCATTGTCAGAAACAACCCTTCAGTGACCTGATAGCAGCTTATTCCTCTCAGTGACTGCATCTCCCACCCTAGTTGGTGCTCTGGTAGACTTTCTAATTTATCCTGGATATATGAGTGCTATCACACTCTCAATTACATAGGGTGTGATGAAAAGTAACTCAGATAGACAACTTGACTTCATACACTCCTGGAATGAAATCCTAACATCTTGTTAACTCTGTACGTGTGAAACTCCAGACAGAGTTTAATATTTATCAAAGAAACTTCTACACTCCTTTCCCAATGAGATGAATTTCATACTTCTAAGTCAAAAGGCTTCTATGGTGATTGTTTTTGTCTGATATTCTTTCTGAAAAAAAATTTACCACACTATTCATTTTTTAAAGAACATGATAAATGTAAATTAAGAATGCATCAAAAGACACATTCTTGTCGTTTTGAATATCAGGTTGTTATTTCTTTGCTATCACGGCAGCAAAATTGTAACTATTTTCTCATGTGTTGCTTATGGGTCCTAGGGTTGAATGGAGAGTGCATTAGGATATAATTTGGAACTTGATTTGAGGAAAACATACTAACAAAAAATAGAACCAATCTGAGTTTCTTTTAAATTTTGTCACCTCCTAATGAAGATAGAATGAAGTATATGCTGCTACAGGAACCATAGCCTAATATAACATGGTAGCTTTTCAATAGAATTATAAATTAGAGTTTCATTATAAATCAAACTACCCAAATGTTTTCTTCTTGTTTTCTAGAAAAATATAATCTTCTTTGCTATCCTTATTTGATGATTTTATTCTCAGACTTGTCAGTTGTATTCAGATCACTATCTATTATTTCTGTATCAATACCCTGGTGTATTATGGGCATCCTTTTTCTTTTTCAGCCTCCTTTTCTACCTCACATGTATATCACACATTGATGGGCTGTGAAGGAGCAGTACTTAGCATTGGTCATTTGAGAAATCTGCAAGTTATTAGGCATCATAATAAAACATCTCTAATAAAAGAAATATGCCATAATTATTTGTAAATTTTTATTTTGTCTTAGCACGAGACCAGTGAAAATGTGACATTTTTAATCCAGGGATGGAATGCCCACATATATCCTACATAAGGAAGTGCTTTTGTAACAATGCCTCATATATTGAATAATACCTTTGGGTAAGGATAGATTCATTGTAACATAATATGAAAAGAAGGGACAAAATTAAAAACACCAAAAGACCCTGACTAATCCTCCTATTTTATTCATTATTTTAATTATGTAGTCAAATATTTACTGAAAACAATCTACGTGGTACAATGTTAAGCACCCTGAGAAGAAAAAAATAAAAATCTATAATTCATGGGCCCCAATCTTGTATATTCTGTACATACAAAGATTTTAAAAATTAAATTAAAAAAGTTAAAAACATTACAAAATAAAAATCTAAGTTTAGTAAGGATTAAGAGTGGGCAAAGTCTAAAAATTTCCAAGGAATCACTGGGCTAGAGCAATTAGAGGAAAGTTCATAGAGAGAGGAGTTAAAGGTTGACCAATCCTTGAGGAATGGACAGGATTTGGATGAAAGATAGATTTTCATGGATGATAAAAGGGACATTCTAAAAGCAAAGTTATGAACAAGGATGCAGAGTTAGGATTGTTAGCAGTTTACAATATATGTTTACTATAGCTAATCTAATTTAGCTTAGAGTGTCTTTAAAACGTTTTTTTACCATGAGCTGGTTGCAACCCTTTAAATCCATACATGTAACAAAATAATTTTACTTTACATAAACTGGACATCTATTCAAACTTTATTTACTGCACAAAAATTGCTGTAGGTACTAATTTCAGGATATCATTCCTTTGGGGAAAGAAATACAGTGTTGCAACATCTGCCCTCTGAGAAGAGTTTTCTTTTCCACTGTCTTACAGAATCATCCCTAGTGGGACCAAGCTACACAGCAAAGCCTTAGAGTTTTATTTTCTTGTCCACTGGACAGAAGGCGTCCCTGATGAGGTCATGCAGGTGGTAGGGGAAAGAATTGTAGTCTAGGAGGAATTCTTCATTTTTTTACACCTTCACATTTTATACCTTCAAAGCTGGCTTAGGAACAGACATGAACATATTACTTCTATAGTGAATTTAGGGTCTTGCTAGGCAGATCCTAAATTTAGCCAGAATATGCCAAAATCATAATGGGCAAAACATGATTACCTAATATTCCATGGTTACTCATTCAGTTTCCACCAGAACTCACAAAATAATCTGAGCTGTTTCTCAGAAGGAGAATAATTATTCGATAGTTGTGTTAGATGTCTTCCAATTGCCCGTATGGACCCACGCTGCTCTTTCTCCATCCTGCTCTGTGTCTGCCGGGAGACTGACATGGGTGAACTTTGTCAGCGGGCTCCCTTGCCCTCTACTTCTAGTTGGATTTAGCTAATATGGAGCATCAGTGATGGATCAGAAGGAGGGAGGAAAGAGAGCTAGGGTGGTCATGGCATCTATTCTCAAAGCTCCCTCCTTGTATAGTTGCGTAGCTGCACTTCTGGAATGAAGTTTTCAGCATCTCTCAAGCAGACCTTCCACACACATATTCTCTCTGTCTCTGGATTTCTGGTATCTGCTCTTTCCCCACCCCTCTTAATGCACACTTCTAGTAAAAGTACCCCTGGTTGCTGCACTACCCCTTGTGGCTTATGGGCACTCTCTTTACCCCTAAGCAAATAGTCCTCTTCCATGCTTTACCTGCAAGGACCTTGACTGATATAGTAGCTGTGATTTTATTCCCAAACCCTAAAGTTCTCTACTATGAATCTGCTACAGGGGCTTGAAATGAAGTTCAGACTATATTCCTACTGGCACTGATATCTCCAGCATCATTGGAGCTGTCAGGTCATTAAAGAAAAGTAGAAAATTTGCTTGTACTAAACCTGGACCAATTGGAGTGCCTGATTTTGTTTAGGGCACATTCATACCTGCAGATTTTCAGATACAGGAAAATAAAGTAGATCAGGATCACCAAATGCTGCATCCTTCACCTCTAAAATGCAAAGTGGCCTATAAAGTATTGTGCCTTCTTTCTAACATTAGAATGTTCAAAATCCTTAAAATTTGTCATTAACTTTGGAGGGAATATCCTCACATGGTCCTGGTCATTGGACCCCCAAGAAATTCACAAATGTGACTAGTATTGTGGGGAGAGCACAAAGTTGGGATATATAATGTCCCAAAATATACAATATTTTTCCATTTATAAACCAGCATTGTGGGAAGACAGGAAATTTCCCACCATCCAGAGGCTAGGGAACATCATATCTCACTTTCATAACACACCAATACTATAGACTTTATATTATACTTGAGTATAATACAAGACCCTCCTAGATTTACTTTGTGGTCAGCAGGAAAGGAAAGCCCTTATGATGATGAGCTATTGTGGTGCCCAAGAGTGGAGGGGGATTTGGACCTTGTAATCATAAGCTAGTTTACTTCAAAAATGTTCTTTGAAAATAGAGGACATATTACTTGTACAGTAAATATGTAGGATTTATAAAAGGGTTACAGTATTTATTCAGGGGAAGAAAACATTAAAGATTGTTAAAGGGATCATAATGTTTGTCCTGGGGCATAAAATATTAAAGATCTCTTAACTTTGAAGATATTAGATACAAAATCCTATTGACTATAGGCTATTTTCCTTTTCACAGGCTTCTTTGTTGTTAAATAATTTATCTCCCATTCTTTTTATAGGTAGTTTATACTGTCTTAATTTGCCTAAGCTGCTATCAGAAGTATCACATAATGGGTTGATGTAAACAACAAGAATTTACTGGCTTGTGGTTTTGAGGCTTGAAGTCCAAAACCAAGATAACGTCAAGGCTTGCATTCTCTCTGAAGACCGTAACATTCTGGTGCTGGGTGATGGCAATCCTTGGGGTTCCATGACACTCCCGTCACATGGCAATGTCCTCTCCTTTCTCACTTCTGTGACTTCCAGTTTCTTTTTATAAGGACTCCAGTAATCTAGATTAGGGCCTACCCTGCTTTACTTGGCCACACTTTAACCAAAAATAATATCTTCAAGAGGCCCTGTTTACAGTGAGTTTATACCCACAGAGGTACAGATTCAGATTAAGAACATTTGCTTGTTGGGTACATAATTTAACTTCTCAAACTTACCAAAACATTTACTGTACGTCCTACTTCCAGCTCCTCAAGTCCTATCAGCATGATGTCATCAGGGTTATAGTCCTTTGTAATATCTAGAGGTGGTTAAATTCCTGATAAATTAGATTGTGAACCAGAGTCAAAAAGTTAGTTTTCTGGAGCAGATGTAGCTCAAATGGTTGAGTGCCTACTTCCCATATATGAGGTCCCGGGTTCAATCCTGGGACTTCCTGAAAATGAAACACACAACAAACAAACAAAAGAAACAACTTGGGAGAGCAGATGTAGCTCAGAGGTTGAGCACTGGCTTCCACATATGAGGTACCCAGGTTCAATCCCCAGCCCCAGTACCTCAAAAAAGAAAAAAAAAATAACAAAAAAGTTAGTTTTCTTATGGTCCTATGCTATGGTCTTTATGCCAAAGGTAAAGTGCTATCCCGGCCTAGTAAAACAAAGCCTTCATCAGATGACCTATTTTTAGGATTTTTAAGCCTACATTAACTGGGTGATTAACTGGCCCTCCTAGTCTAACTAGTAGAGCTTCTCCTGTGCCTGCTAAAATGAAGGAGTTTATTTCAATTGAAGCCTCATGAATTCCTAGCAATCTAGACTTCAAGCATTCCAAACCTAATGAAGAAAGCCAATAATTGAAACTTTTATCAATTTACTAAAGTCACCAATCTATTGTCTCATAGCAAGAAGGAATGAAAGGAGAGATATTAGGAATCTATTCTCAGAGGTAGTCAGGAGGGGAGTGAACAGATGTGTAT
>JAQZBX010025772.1:12925-29456 GCA_029593785.1 Cabassous unicinctus | reverse complement strand
GTAGGATTTACCAGCCAGCCTACACACTTGAGAAATCTGGCAATGCTTTAGGAACAGGAAGAGTAGAAACAATATCTCCTTGTGGATCCCACAGGAGGGTATGTAGAAGTCCCTGAGGAGAATCTATGAAAACTAGGTCATAATATATTACCTGCCTTCAATTAAGAAGGCAGGCCTTATAGGAAGGCAGAATGGTGAAAAATTGGAAGTGGAAAGGAAAGGGAGTGCAGGTGGTGAAAATGGAAATGAAATAATCATGGACCAAAAAGCCTTAAATTTGACCCTCAATCACTAGCAAGGGGATAAATGGAGCTTAAGGAAATTATTGTGAGCTACCTAAAGACTCAAGGTCTATAATTTAACAACATTAAATCTTGTGGAAGTAGAAAGAGACAAATTTAGAGTCCATTTGCTAGACTAGAGTTTAAAAAGGAATAGTTTGAGGAGACAATTATGCCTCTCAATGAGGCAGTCCAACTTGGGACCTATCAGGAGATGAAAGTTACATGGAATGCTTTTTTCAAGAGCCTAGCATTGTGTATCTTGAGAAGTGAAACATGTGCATGGCTCACTATGACTAATGTCTGGAATTTGAAAGGAATGATAAGGAGTGCCCTGGCAAAGCCTTGTATTGTGGCCATAGTACATGTAGAAACATCTCTACTTGAAATGGAGGCTCTCACAGGCACTAAGCCCGTGATCTTCTGTATCCAGCTGCCCATTATGCATTGGGTTTTGAAAGCAGCACCTCACAAGCTTGACACAACTGCCAAGCCGACTTGAAACAGGATGGAGCCAAATCTGGATCCTCTGGCATCTTCCACCTGCAGGAGGTGGTGGCCTACCCTGTCTTCAGTCTCTTGTCAAATGCCATGGTGCAAGGACAGGATGCCCCTCTCCCTGACCTCTTGGTTACCTGGTGAGCCCTTGGGACTAACTGAATAAAGAGCAATGAGAATTCATGCACTGAGTGAATGGCACAGCCACCATATTAAATGATGGTGTTCAGTGGAATGTTGCTGCTTTTCATCCCTTAATCAGATGTCCCTGATTGTGTGTGGCCAACAACTCTCACTCTAATGTTGTATATAACAGAGTCAAGGAGAGCAGAAACCTTTGGGCAACTTATGGCCACCATTGATAGTCTGGAGGTTCCAGGATGCATGAGAGGAGGTTGTTAAAATAAACAAGTCTCTGAGAACATGAATGGGAGTGCCTGTTATTTTGTATTTGGACAGGTTTTAGAGCATTTTGTTGAAGAAGCCCCATTCAAGGTGGAACCATTGCAAATAAAAGCATCAATGAGGTTAAGTAAAATTGTAAATGAGGAATATGTTGCCTCCAGAATCTGAGAAAGACTGAAAGATGTTGGGGTGGCTGAGAGGTTCACGTGCTGTTTCTTTACAGTGCAAGAGTGAAACAGTTCTTTGTTTACCAAATAATTTTTATGACTTTAACCAAGGCATCAGGGGCTTGCTTTATGTATGGGGCATTGATTGGCCTGTCTCCTCTTTGTAAACTCTTGTGAGTATTTGTATGCCCCTAATGAGTGTGTAAAATTACTCTCCTTGTATAAGTTGTTATCAATAAAATGTCATATCTATGTTCCTGGAGAAATATGGATGAAGTTATGATCTTGTCTGTAAAGATTTCATATGATAACCATAAAAATGAAGATTTTATGGATAGCCTGGTGGACGTATATTATGTCCCTTTGGAGGTTAAAAACAAACTGAGCCCCAGTCTCCAGAGGTTGGAAAGCAATTGGGATAGAATAAGAACTGAGCCTAAAGGATGGAGATCACAGGAGCCGGGTGGTGACCCATATGCACTCCAAGGTTCTCTGACTTCTTTTTTTGGTGGAAAAACTAGGACACGCTCAAAAATAAACTCCTGTGTAATTGTGGGCTAACTTCAGTGACAGGATATTCCAAAATCCTTACTCCCAAAGATTCTGGCTTATAATTCACAGCTCCACATCTCACACCACATTGGCCCTAAATAGCAAGAGGAATAATTTAACAGTTGACACTCTCTCCCCAAATGGAGAAATTATTATTACAACAGCAGACCAGTGACTGAAGACATTTTCAAAAGTGTCTCTCATCTTTCTCCTTCCAGTGGGAAAAATGGCTGGTTACATCTCCAATCAACTGAGGAACCTGCTGTCAACAATTAGTGACATCTCATCCAATCAGCTGAAGTCCTTAAAAGGGGAAGTGATTTCAGCATTCAGAGAGAATTCTCATCTCTACTTCAGGGATGTAGCATTTCCTGGGAACTCATCAAGGACCTTCATCAGAGCCCCTGGTTTGCAGCCTGTCCTACAGAATTTAGACTTGTGCATCCCCATGGTCCTGTGGGACAATTTTATAAAATCTCATAGCATTAAAAACAAAAAACAGAAAACAAAACAAACAAACAAAAAAACTGAGGCTAAGAGGCTGTTGAAATAGGCCTCAACAGAAAATGAAAATATTAGTCAAATTTATAATTATAAAATATTTACTAGTTAATGATCAGATGGAATCAGCAATTCTAATAATATAAGTATTAGAGATGGGACCTTCATAGATGGACACTCAGCATTAAGGTTGGGTAATTCACTGTGAGTCACCATTCATTTTTCCCAGGCTAAGAACAGGCCAACTTGTGTTGTTAAAAGCAGAAGCAATGGAGACAATCTTTCCTTTACTAATTAGGTTTCAGAGAATAAGTTTGAATATGAAGGACCTAGTTTAATGTACATTGGGTTATATATTCACTATTTAATGGGGGGTCCATAGGATTTCTTTTTGTCAAGCCGATATGTAATTGTCAAAGACAATTTAATTTTAATTTATTGCTTATTGGTTCAGAACATCCATGTCCATTCTGGGATAATTTAGAGCCATGGGTGCAATGACTATGGGAAGTTTATGCAAGAAAATAGTCTAGTGGTTGATGTGGGGTATATCTATTTGTCCTCCATTTTATATTTAGTTATTCCTTAAGATTATAAAGAGCAACATGTTTATGTTTAGAAGGAACTCCAGGTATAACTGCAATTTGAGCCCCAGTATTAAGTCCATGAAGGTATGTTAATTGGTGCATTTTAGCAGATGTAAAAGTTAGATTACGTTGTAGAAGCACAAAAGTTAATCAGCGCCCTTTTATCTTTTTGTTTTATAAATTATTATAGTACCTTTTGGACTTAGTAACTTTTGGACTTATAACTAGATCAAATTGTGCACATTTGTTTGAATTTAAATATTTTTGTTTGTTTTATCCTCCTGTATAATATAAAATGGATACATTTTAAGGAGAGGAGTAGGCTTTTGTCCCTGTGTATATTTATAAATTTCTTCCTCTTCAGAGTCTCAAATTAGTGTCCTCAAGGATAATGAACTCTCCCATCAAATGTATGGCTTGTATGGTTTAATGATCCCCAGGTTTAA
This sequence comes from Cabassous unicinctus, assembly GCA_029593785.1. Taxonomy (NCBI): domain Eukaryota; kingdom Metazoa; phylum Chordata; class Mammalia; order Cingulata; family Chlamyphoridae; genus Cabassous; species Cabassous unicinctus. Next base: position 26,019 of record JAQZBX010025772.1, on the reverse strand, counting down.
GCCGGGTTTGAATGAAATCCCCTCCCCTACCCTCTTTATTTATTTAAAAGCCAGAATAAAAAATCCTCAATTCAGCCAGAAGTAAATTAGCTTAGGACCAGCATAGCAATCTCTGGAGGAGGAAAGTGGGGAGGAGCACACACTGGGCAGCCTGAGCTCACCTTCAGAGCTCTCCTGAAGCAGTTTAATCCTCTCCCACCCCACTTTGGGTTTCTAGTGTCAGAATCCCAGTTTACTGTCTTTGTTACTGTATATCACTCATAGTGAATATTTCTGAGTGATCATGGGGAAAAAGGGTGGTGACCCTCCCATAGGTTTCTCCCCTAAATCTTGTAAGATATTTTTGTGTTGTAACAAAAGATCTCTCAGTTTTCAATAGAAGGGTCTTTGAGGGTCTGTGGGTGAATGTCTGGGGTGCTGGGGCTTGGTCCCTTCGTTAGATCTCTGCCCCATTTGGGGGTTGTTGATAAGCAAGGACTTGGGGTCTGGTTTGGTATCACTTACATGAGAGGCTGCCAAGTCAACTCCATCTAGGTTTTCTCTTACTGTGTGGGCACTACCGATAATAGAGGTCAGTGCTGCCCTGCAGTTGGGTGTGGGTGCCTTATTAATTACATTATTAATATAAAAATAATTTATTAGTCTCTGAGTCTGGTTAAGTAAAACAAAATGATCATCTGCAATGGGAGTTGTGGGGAGAAGATGGTCTTCTGAGAAGGGCTTTTCCAGGAGATACAATTGACCTACAGAGGTTTTCTGAGAAAACAAAACATACCCTACAGGATAAAACTAGTTTTGGTCTATAGAGAGAGCTTATCAGAATGACAAGCATACCATACTAATCAATGTATATCTGCTCCCCACTTTGTAAGAACCTCCACTACAGTAAAATGCAAACTTAATGTCAGCCAATCAGAACATTTCCTCACTTCCTTTCACATTGGCCCTTTTTGACCTTCCCCTTTCCATTACCTTGGGATTACATTCTGTTTTCCGAATGGGATGCTGCCTGATTCATGAATAGCTCGATAAAGCTTTGAGGCCCTAAACTGCATAAAGAGTTTTTCTTTTAACAGCCAAAAGGAGCAGCTTCTGGATTGGTAATGGCCTCCGCATCTCTAGGGTCAGGGTGTTCAACAAAGTGGTAAACCCATAAAACCACGCTAGTTTTAGGAGGAGAGTCCAAGCCTCATCAAGCGTCTTTCAGTGGTCATCTGCATTGGCAGTTATAACAGAAACAGTCGAATGAGGCTTTTCCAAAGCATGAATATCCAGTATGATAAGGGAAATGACTCAGTAAAATTAGTTAAAATGGACTTTGGCACCCTCACTTACTTTCCTGTTTACTCTTCATCTTGATGCCTCTCTTTTTCTTACAGGAGTGTCCAGTTTGAATACAAAGTCCACCAATTTTATCTTAAAAATTGAGCATGTAAAGTTTGTGGATCCCTCAAGAAAAAATAGGTTTTTGATCTTGGTTAAATCCATTAAGTGACATATCCCTTGTCTGACACCCATAACTGATCCCATGGTAAAGGCCCATAATCTATCTCCTTCTCATTGTCTTTTGGACAAAATCTCTTAAAAGAAACTGAATCTCTAAACAAGTATACTTTCTAATTTCAGTTTTTGTCTTGCTGTCTTTATGTATTGAAATGATATTAATGATTTTGACTACCTAAAACTTGTAAACATGTTTTGACCACAAAATGGAATGTAAATAAAATGAGGAAAAAATGGGGAATATTGTAAACATCTTGACCTCAAATAGACTGTAAAAAGCATGTTTTATAATAAGTGATTATCAGACATATGTGCAAAGAATTGCTATGGTCTGGCTTAGTGCCAGTCCAGGCTGGCACTTCTTATAAAAACTCAGTAAAGATTCTGCCCAAATGAGCATCAGGTTTGAGTCAGATTGACTCCCCATGGTAATTTTCTTTTTTTGTACTATGTTTATCTGGATTTGATAATAGGGTGATGTTGGTGTCATAGAATGAGTTAGGTAGTGCTAGCACCCTTCTGTTCAATTTTTTGGAAGAGTTTGAGGAGGATTGGTATTAATTCTTCTTAGAATGATTGGTAGAACTCACCCATGAAGCCATTTGGTCTTGGGCTTTTCTTTTTCAGGAGGTTTTTGATGACTGCTTCAATCTCTTTAGTTGTAATTGGTCTGTTGAGGTCTTCTATTTCTTCTAGAGTCAGAGTAGGTTGTTCACGTATTTGTAAGAATTTGTCCATTTCATCTTGGCTGTCTAATTGTTGGCATACGGTTGTTCATAATATCTTCTTATGATCCTTTTTATTTCTGTGTGGTCAGCAGTAATGCCCCCCCTCTCATTTCTGATTTTATTTGCATCTCTTCTTTTTTTTTCATTATCAGTCTAGCTAAAGATTTGTCAATTTTATTTATGTTTTCATAGAAGCATCTTTTGGTTTTGCTAATGCTCTTTATTGATTTTTTATTCTCAAACATTTATTTCTGCTCTAATCTTTGTTATTTCTTTTCTTCTGCTTGTTTTGGGTTTAATTTGGTGTTCTTTTCCTTGTTCCTCAAGGTGTGCAGTTAAGTCTTTGATTTTAACTCTTTGTTCTTTTTTAAAGTAAGCATTGAGGGCTATAAATTTCCCTTTCAGCACTGCCTTTGCTGCATCCTCTAAGTTTTGATATGTTATGTTTCCATTTTCATTCATCTCAAGATATTTACTGCTTTCCCTTGTGATTTCTTCTTTGACCCATTCATTGTTTAAGAGTGTTTTTTAACTTCCATATATTTGTGGAATTTCCAGTTTTGCGCTTGTTATTTATTTCCAGCTTCATTCCATTCTGGTCAGAGAACATGCTTTGCATAATTGCAATCTTCAAATGTATTGATACTTGTTTTGTGACCCAATATGTGGTCTATCCTGGAGAATGAGACATGTGCACTTGAGATAAATGTATATCCTACTGTTTTAGGGTACAATGTTTTATGTTCTATATATGTCTGTTATGTCTAGTTCATTTATCATATTTTTCAAGTTCTCTGTTTCCCTATTCATCTTCTGTCTAGTATGCTCTATCTATTGAAGAAAGTGGTTTATTCAAGTCTCCAAATATTATTGTAGATGTGTCTATTTCTTCTTTCAGTTTTGCCAGTATTTACCTCATGAATTTTGGAGCACCATGGTTAGGTACATAATTTTTTTTTTAAAGATTTATTTTGTTTCTTTATCCCCACCTCCCCTTCTTGTTGTTTGCACTTGCTGTTGCTCTCTGTGTCCATTTGCTGTCTGCTCTCTGTGTCTGCTTATCTTCTCTTTGGGAGACACGGGGAATCAAACCTGGGACCTTTCATGTGGTAGGTGGGAGCTCAATAGCTAAAGCCACATCAGCTTCCCTGCATAACTATTTTTGATTGTTATTTCTTCTTGGTGGATTGACCATTTTGTTAATATATAGTGCCCTTCTCTGTCTCTTGTAACAGTTTGTTTTTCAAAGTGGCATACTTAATAATTTTAATTTTTCTCAGAGAGAGGACAATTTCATAACACACTCAATTTGAAGAGAGTTAGATATTACATTTGATTTGGAAGTGAGGCTTGACATGCTGTCTAAATTCTAACACATCAAAGCAAGTAGAATGAAAGTAATTATGAAGCAGAAGAGGCTTTTACTTCTATGCAGACAAGTCAACATACAAAAGCTGTACCAGCATTTTCTTCTTGAACTAATTCATAACTGCTTTTATTATTAAAAATAATGTATTTCACTTACTTGGATACTTGCTTTAAGAAATTGTTAATTCCTGTTTCATCAGTCTTATTATCTATCAACTAGTAGATAGATAATACATTCTAAAATACATTTATCATTGGAAAACATTTATCATTGGAAAACAAGGTCAATAGTTGAAAAAGCACTGTATTAAGAGAATAAAATGCAGTGATCTGAAATACGGGTGAAATATTCACACACACATGAGCAAATATTGTATACAGAACTATACAAATACACATTTATAAAGAGAATGGAAAGTTACCTAAAATAGCATTTTTAAATATAACATTTTCATATTAAAATATTGTTTATAATAAATAAGAGGTGACTATCATGAATTCCACTTCTCACTTAAAATTATCTTTAGTCATTCAGACTAATCTGAGTTTAACTTTCTATTCTGACAGGTGAATTATATTAAAATATGATGGTAACATTGTAACAGCATGTTTAAGTAGTTACAGGTGGTGTTAAGGAGGGGTATTTATTAATTATGAGAAAAAGATTCCCCAAATCAACTAAGATGATTAAACCTAGAAGACTAGAGTATGAAGATCTGCTTAATTTGATAAGGTGTTAAATTTTGCTGGAAGCATTTAAATTTAATGACAATAAAAGAATGGACCATAACTTTCTTCACACTTCTTCAAAGTTTGCATGCCTGGCAGATCAATAATCAGTAGGGCAGATGAAGTAAATTTAAGCTTAGTTCATTTGTTTTTGGGTAGGTATGACTTCATTCCTGTTCACCCCACTTGTAGACATGGTAACTTAGAATAGTTCTTGAGTAGCTGTTTGATGGCAATGTGGCAGATTTGGAGCTCTGAGGCCAAAGAATCTGTTTCTTGAACTTGGTATGTTAATTCTTCAAAAGCTTCCTGGATTTGCTGTCTGAGCTTTGCACAGTTGCTCTACCTCACCGAGAGTCATAGAATTCAATTCTTCTCTGCTGTAATGTGTATGCTGGGTCTGAGGCATTGGCCTTTGGATTCGAGATCATTTCTTCTTTTTCTGTGCCTGATTGTGATTATGAGGCCACAATACACTAGTATGGCATAAAGTGGCACCAGCATCTTGTTACACAGCAAGCTGTCTGTATTTTCCCTCTTCTCTAAAATTCTTTGTGTATAGTTGGAGATGCCACCTGTACTTCCAGCTATCCATTTTGCAGAATATTTTGGTATTTGGGAGTCAAACTGTAGTAATAACTTTTTATCTGGCTTATGCTGGGGTTTTTTAGAACATTCAGAATCTGAATCTAGATCCTTGATTTGTGTATATTGTACAATCCAGTTTATCTTTTTACTCAAAATGATTTTAACGCCTTCATACGTGCTTTTTTTAAAAGCTTAGATGGAGAACAATCCTGGCTTGCAATCAAATGGCATTTTTCAAAGCAGTCTTTATTGTCCCTTAATGATCTGGTGTGTGAGAGATCAGATTTTGGAACTCCCTCCATATTTAGCTCAAAACATATGGCAGAAGAAGAGCATTTCCTTGTCTGTTCCCAGTTTACAAACACTGCAAATATTGTCATCATTCAAATCAATGTTTACAGACTGCTCTGCTTCATTCACAATGCCCCACCCGACCCTGCATACCGCCATTCGGTTTGGCTCTGGCTCCTGGCTATGGTTTCTGGCCGCCCTGCCCCCTCCTGCGAAGACGCTGGCAAGGGAGAAGCCCGGGGCTCCCCGCGCGGTGCAGGACCTACTTGTCCCCTGTCTTGTATCAGCTTTTGACTTCAAGGCTATTTTATCTAATATTAGTATTGTAATAGCCACTCTCTTTTCGTTACTATTTGCATGGATTATCTTTTTACATCCTTTCACTTTCAACCTGTGTCTTTGTTTCTAAAGTGAGTCCCTTGTAAGCATATTGTTAGATGATGCTTTTCTATCCTGGTCTGCCTATCTGTGGGGGAGTTTGATTCATTAACATTCAATGTGTAGGCAGTACTTATTTCAGCCATTTTGTCCTTTTGTTTTAATATGTCTTATATCTTTTTTTGTCTCTCTTTTCCTTTATTGCAGGCTCCATTTCTGTATAACTGATGTTTTGTGATGTATCTGATTGATCCCCTTCTAAATTCCTTTTATAGTCCTTTTTATTTCTTGAGGTCCTTAGTAATGTCCCACATTTCATTTTTTATTTTAGTTACTTGTGTTCTCTCCCTTTTTTTCTTTTTCAGTGTAGCTAAAGTTTTGTCAATTTTGTTGATCCTTTCCAAGAAACAAATTTTGGTTTTGTTGATTCTCTCTACATTTTTTTTCTTCTCTTTTTCATTTGTCTCTGCTCTAATCTTTGTTATTTCTTTCTTTCTACTTGTTTTGTGTTTAGTTTGTTCTTATTTTCCTTGATCCTCTAGATTTGAGTTAAGGTCTCTGATTTAAGATCCTTATTCATTTTTAATTTAAGTATTAAAGCTACAAATTTCCCTCTCTGCACTGCCCTTGTTGCATCCCATAAATTTTGGTATGTTGTGTTTTTGTTTTCATTTGCCTCAAGACATTTCTTGGTTTTCCTTGTGATTTCTTTTTTCACCCATAGTTTAAGATTCTATTATTTAATTTCCAAATATTTGTGAATTTTCCATTTCTTTCTCTGTTATTGGTTTCTAGCTTCATTCCAGTGTGGTCAAAGAAGAGACATTGAATTATTTCAATAATTTTTAGTTTATTGAGACTTGTTTTGTGACCTAACATATGGTTTATCTTGGGGAATGATTCATGTGCACTAGAGAATAATGTATATTTTGTTACTGCATTCTGATGAAGTGCTCTATATATTTCTGTTAGGTCTAGCTGGTTTAGAGTATCAATAAAGTCTTCTATATATTTATTAATCTTCTCTCTAGCTGTTCTATCCATTATTGAAAGTGGTGTATTAAAAGTAGGGCAGCCAATAAGAGCTGGGGCCTATGCCCTTAGCATTAGCAAAGGGGAAGAATAATTAACAGTTTAAAAGGTAACCACACAAAGTAGAGCTTGCTCTCTCTGCCTAGAGGAGCCCGCACCAAGTTTTGGTGTGTATTTCTGTCTTCCTCTCCCATTTCTCAGCAAGCTCTGTTCTTTCCCCAATTTCCCAAATAAATTCTTTTTATTGGCCTAACTAAAATGGTGTGTTCTTAAATTCATTTATGCAACATAACCAAGAAACTAGAGGAATCCAACACTTCCCCTTCTTCACTTCTGGAATTTGCATAATGCATTTATTGGTATACCTGATGGTGTCCCACAGGTTGCTCAGGCCCTTTCACACATTTTTATTCTTTTTTATTTCTACTTTTCAGCCTGAATCACTAAAAATGTCTTGTCTTGAAGATCTCTGATTCTTTCTTCTTCCTGGTCCATTCTTATGTTGAAAACTTCTAGGAAACTGTACATTTCAGTTACTGCTTTCCTCAACTCCACTATTTCTGTTTGTTCCTATTGAGAATCTCAAAGAGATACTCATATTGTTCATTCATTATTTTCCTCATATCCTTAAGTCTTTCTCCATGCTTTCCTTTATCTCCTTGAGCATATTGAGGATCATTATTTTCAAGTTTTTGTCTGGTAAGTACAAAATCTGGTCCTCTTTGTTGATGGTTTCTGGACTTTTATTTTGTTCCTTTGGATGGCCCATCATTTCCTCTTTCTTTGTTTGTCTTGCAATCTTTTGTTGCAGAGTGTACATTTTAATATTTTAAAATGTTAACTATGGGATTTAGTCCCTGAGCTGTCTGTTCCTAAGTTTGTATCTAGCTAGTGTTTGGCAGAAATTTTCTTGATTGTCAGGACTAATCTAAACAAACAAACCAAATTAAACAACACCTTTCACTGTTTTTCTGCAAATTGGCTTTGCTTTGACTGGGGTCTCCTTCAGAGCTTAACCTGCCCATCGAGAAGATCAGCCCAAGGCAAACGCAAAGTGCAGGGGTCTCTCTGTTTTACCTGAGCCTGCATGGAGCAAAAGGACTTGTTTCTTTTAATCGGGGGCAGGGGGGATGCGTTTTTTAAATATGTTTTTTCTTAAAGATACTTAGATTACAAAAAATGTTACATAAAAAAGTATAAAGGATTCCCATATGCCCCGCTCACCACACCTCCCAATTTTCCCCACATTCACAACTTCTTTCATTAGTGTGGTGCATTCATTGCAATTGATGAACACATTTTGGAGCATTGCCACTAGGGATGAATTATAGTTTACATTGTAGTTTACACTCTCTCCCACTCAATTCTGTAGGTTATGGCAAGATATATAATGGCCTGTATCTGTCATTACAATGTCATTCAGGACAATTCCAAGTCCCAAAAGTCCCCCATATTACACCTCTTTTTCCCACTCCCTGGCTTCAGAACTTCCAGTGACCACTCTCTCCATATCAATGATATAATTTCTTCCATTGCTAAAAACACAATAAGTCTATGGTAGAATACCAGTAAGTTCACTCTAGCCCATATTTTATTTCTAATCCTGAAGATTCTGGGATGGTGATGCCCACTCCACCTCTAATTGAGAGGCAACTTTGATCCCATATGACTGATGGGTGAGACTCTCTTACTTGCAGTTGTAGACTTTCTTGGTTCCTTGGTATGGTGGTTGTCCTTACTCACTTACTTGTTAGTTGTCCTGGGTGAGTCCAATGAACTGGAGAGTAGGTGTTGCAACTCTGCTGAGGCTTAGGGCCCAACTGGCACATAGACGGCCTAAAGTTTTAAGTTTCTTGGATGTACACTTACCAATTCTGGTACTAATTATAAGTTCAAATAGAAGGACAGAAGAGCCATATGTAGAGAAACCACAACTGAGTCCAACTCTGTCACAGCAGGGAGCATAAATTCCAAAGTAGGACCCACTGGCAAGGCACCAAACTCTAGAGCTATCTGCCATGACCATAAGACCTGGGTGTTCCAGAGCCCTCAGGAGCCCCATTATTTGGGGGTGGTATGTACTTTGGCAGTCTATGAGATCCTACTGAGATGTGCATAAGCATTACCTCTGAGATGACCTCCTGATTCATTTTGAAGTCTCTTAGCCATGTAAACTCATTTGTCTTTACATTTTCCCCTTTTTATTCAAGGTCCTTTTCCAGTTATATTGCTAGTTTGTGCTTGGTAGTAATTCCTTAGTACCAGTGAGGCTCATCCCCAGGAGTCATGTCCCATGCTGCAGGGAAGGTAATGCATTTATATGCTGAGTTTGGCTTAGAGAAAGCCACATTTAAGCAACAAGGAGGCTTTCAGGACATAACTCTTAGGCATCCTACAACATAGGCTAAGTTGAAATTTCAAGAGCAAAGGCTCATAAGCATAGTCATCAATATCAAGGGCCCATCAATGGACCATCTTTCTTCACTAGTCATTGCCCCTGTACTCGGAGGATTGTTGCTGTTCCATTAGAGAATGTGGCAGAGCTCCGCAGGATGGGAATTCAATACTCTTTCAGTTATTTTGTGAATCTCTATCCACTGTGACAATGCCCCATGAACATTTGAACACATTTATATGCCTTATATGTATGCCCAGGTGAACTTCCTCCCATGTACCCCCATCACTGACACCCCACACCAATGATCCTCCCCTGCCACAGTTGTAACCCTTTTGTGGTCCAAAGCTTCTTTAAAAATGAAGCCAAAAAATAGCCAAATACAATTAATAGGAAAATGAAATAATAATGACAGGTTTAAACTTAAGAAATAAAATACGTAATAATTTAGAAAAACTAAAACCAAATTAAAATAAAAAATTCAGATATAAAAATAATGAAAAATATTTAAATTTTTTTTTGGCATTTTGCTATCATTATAATATCTCTTGTCCTGTATGTACAGTGACATTTTCTTCCATTTCTTCCCCAGTGATGTACTTTTTTTCCTTTTGTCTTCAAAGAAATTTTAAGTCACAATAAAGTAACATACAGAAAATAGGGGATTCCTATATACCCAACATCCTCCCCCTTTTCCCCTGCCTGTATTAATAACCTTTTTATATGTGGATGGTACATTTGTTACAACTGATGTACAAAAACTGAAACATAGCTACTAACCATGGTTAATGGTTTACCTTATGTTTACATTTTAGACCATACACTTTTATAAATTTTTGCTGAAATTTGACATGGCCTGTATCCAACATTGCAAGATCATGCAGAACACTTCCATTGCCCCTTAAATACTTCCTCTACCATCTATTCTATTCCTCCCTCCTCCTCCCCTTGGGGCCCACGGTGACCACCAGGCTTCATTGCTTGGATGACAAGATTCATAGTTACTTACAACAACACTGAGAGCTTAACACACTGGTCTGTCCTCCCCTATTAGGAACTACCCATGCTCTCAAGAGACATCCACCCCTCGGTTTGAGAACAACCATTATGGAGGACAGTTTAATGGTTCCTAAAAAAACTAACTATAGATCTGCCATATTATCCAGTAATTTCTCTGCTGGGTATATACCCAGAAGAATTAAAAGCAAGGCACGAACAGATATACGCACAACAATGTTCATAGAGGCATTATTCACTATTGCCAAAAGTTTGAATCAACCCAAATGCCCTTCAACAGATGAATGTATAAACAAAATGTGGTATATACATATAATGAAATATTACTCAGCTTTAAGAAGGAATACAGTGCTAACACACAGAATAACATGGATGAATCTTGAGGACCTTATGTTGAGTGAAGCAAGGCAGTCATTGAAGGACAAATATTAGATGACCTTTCTGATATTAATTCATATTAATATAAGCAAATTGAGTAGACTCAGAGAGCTACAGTCTGGAAGATAGGTTTGCAAGACAGAAAGGGAGAAGAAGGTTGTGAGTCAATGCCTATACAGGCAAAAACTATGATTGGGTGAAAGTGAGTAGTTGTGCGGTGAAGGGATGTGACAGGGGTGTAGTGATACTTTTGGGTTGGGCGGTGCAATTTTGACAGGGGTGTAGGTTGGGGAGTGTGGGTTGGACGGTCCATGGAATTGAGGGGAGGGTTGGAGGAAGGAGCAGGTGAACAGTGGGGATTGGTGGGTATGTGGTTGAAACTACAATGTTTGCAAAACTCTTTTGGCAATATGACAAGGAAGGGTTACTGGTTTAGGGTGTTGGATGGGGGCATTCAGGACAGGGAGCACCTGGGGCAGTCTTCTAGAGAATGTGCAAGTGATCATTTTGTCATAGTGTGTTGTATCAGTGGGTGGAGACCCACACAATGAGCAGGAAGGAGTTGGACTCCCAGCCTGGGGAGGCCTGACATGTTCTCAAAGGACTTGCTTCTTTTCCTCGGCTTATGCTTGCTAGTGGCTTTAGGAATTCCCCCTGTTTACAGTTTACAGGAGTTCCAGTGAATGCGTCCTCTACTAGATTTGAAGTAGATCCCCTCGCCTTCCTGGGTACTCTTTTGTGTGACTTACTGTAGGTAGTCCTTTGCCACAGCCTGCTTTGACTTAATTGTTTCTCAAGCTGCTCCAGCTGTCTGCAAGCTGCTTCTCTGCACTTAGGATAAACTTTGGGAGGGTGAGCCCAAGACACGTTGCTGGGCTCTGTCCCTCAAACTTCCACCTGATTGAATGGTCCTGACATATATACACTCCAGTATGCACATGGGGGCCACTCTGCTCCCCTGGAACAGGGCCAGAAATGAACAATGGGAGTGTAAGCTGGCTCCACCCTGCATTGTGGAGCAAGGGCACCAGGACCTTTTGAAACTGTTTTTTTTTTTTTATTTCAGCACATGCCCAAATGCCCAGTTAAAGCAGCCCTATAACTGTTTCTGCAGCTTTGAGGAAGATTACTGTCTTTAAGATTCCTATGCTACTTTTAACAAAAGGGGTTGGAACAATGATCACTCTCAGAGCTTGCCCCCAGCAAGCTAAATTAGCTCATCAAACCACTGATTAGCAATCAGACTACACACTTCTGGAATTTAGAAGACTTGGTCCTACCCTATTTCCATTTTACAGCTGAAGAAATTGAAGAATAGAGAGACTAACCAAAGTGTCAAAGCATTAAGTGACACAGGCAAGATCTAAACCCAGATTTAACCCAAACTTTGCCAGAAGCCCAAGCTCCAGTCCCCACTGCTAACTGCCAGGGAAATAAGGAGATAAGACAAGGGAAATGACAGCCACTACAGGGAGGGTCTAATTTACCAGCATTTACCACAATTTACCAGCCTCTTCCTCCTGGTCTTCCTTGGATGTGGCACAGTAACCCACTAGACTCCAGGGTTTCAAGAGTTGATTCAGACAGTTCATGTCAATTAAGTAGTTGTTCTGGTAGAGGAACTGATTTCTGGAGCTTCCTACTCCACAATCTTCCCATAGTCTTCTCTATAGAGATTTTTTCAAGCTTCCTGTTTCATTATTGTTAGATGTGGGATAACTCTAGTTGAATCTCTGAAACTCTACATTTCCTTATTTCAATTGCCATATATAAGACATAGCTGCCCAGATGAATCACTTTTTTAAACTAAAATTTTATATTGAGATAATTATAGATTTACAGCTTTCTTTCCAAGTTTTTTTTTAATTGTGAAACAATTATAGGTTCACAGGAAGCTGTAAAAATTACAGAGTCCTGTATACCTGTCACACAGCTTGCTCCAATGGTAACATCTTATATAACTACAGAACAGTATCAAACCCAGGTAATTGACATTGAGGCAACACTGTTAACTATACCACAGGCATAAGTCAGATTTCACGTTTTTACACACATTGTTTTCTCTGTGTGCTTAGGTGTGCATGTATGTGTAGTTCTATGTAATTTTATTAAACAGATTCTGTAAATCACTACTGTAATAAATATACTGTTCTCTCCCATGCTGCCCCTCTATAGTCATATTCTCCTTCCTCTTCCTTCACCACAGACAGCCACTTGTATGTTCTTTATCTCTACTATTTTTTCATTTCAAGGTGTTACATACATGGAATCATATAGTATATAACCTTTGAGATTGGCTTTTTTTCCACTCAATATAATGTCCCTAAGATCTATCTGAAGTTAGTTAGGTTGTATGTATCAATAATTTTTTTCCTTTCTATTACTGAGTAGTATTGCATTTATAGCTGCTTTTAGATACATTCTCACAGCATTTGGTGGTATGGACAATGTAGGGTCTTGCAGATTTGCAATCCGGTTGCCCTGTTTGGACAAGTAGGGTTGAAGAGTAACAGCTGACAGTGTGGTCACTTCCTCCATCACCGGGTCTTCTCAAGATATTGCATTAAGGAGCAGAGTCCTGTATCCCTTCTGACAAGAATCCAGGTGCCACAGACTTGGACTTGGAAGAAAATCATTTAATAAATAATATTGTATTAGACACAGTGCTTGGTAAAAAAAAAAAAAAA
>JAQZBX010025772.1:0-12825 GCA_029593785.1 Cabassous unicinctus | reverse complement strand
GAATCCATCACCATAATCAAGGGTGTGAATGGATCCATCACTCACAAAAGTATCCTATTCCCCTTTGTCGTTCTTCTTACCCAATTCTCCCATCTAAGCAACCACTGGCCTCTTTTCTGTCACTGCAGATACTTTTCATTTTCTGGAGTTTTATGTGAATGGACTTACACAGTCTGGCAGATTGAGTTATGTATACCAGAAGAAAAACAAAAACATGTTATTAATCTTCATTCATTCCTGGGATGCTAACCCATTGTAAATGGAACATTTAGAGATGTTGTTACTAGTTAAGGTGTGCCCAAATAGAAGGAAGATGGGCCTTAATCCAGTGTGGCTGAAGTCTTTATGAGAAAAGGAAATTAGACAAGGAAATGAAGACCACAGGAGAAGCCGGAAGTCAACGGAACCTGGGAGAGAAAGGAGAAAACAATGCAACAATGTGCATCACCACATGACAGAAAAGCCAAGACTGATTTGCAGACAGCCAGCAACAGAACTTTAAAGTCTTTGAGGAGAAAGACTTGTTTTGCATACACCTCAATATTGAATTTCTCCTGGCCTCAAAACCATAAGTCAATAAATTTCCATTGTTTAAGCTAACCCATCTTGTGGTATTTGTGATCACAGCTGGAAAATAAAGACATGCAGAATGTATTCTTCTAAATTTTTTGGTCTGACTTCATTCACTTGGAATATTTTTTTTTGAGATTTGTGATGGTTAGGTTCATGAGTCAACTTGGCCAGGTAATGGTGTCCAGTTGCTTGGTCAAGCAAACAATGGCCAAATTGTTACTGTGAGGACAATTCATAGACTTAAATCATCATTAAACCAATTGTGTCTATAGCTGATTACAACTACAATCAACTGAGGAGATTGCCTTTAGCAGAGAGAGATGTCTCATCCAATTACTGGAAGGCCTTAAAAGGAAAACTCATGTTTTCAGCAATCAGAAAAGAAAATTTCCATTTCTACTTCAACTATCCAGCTTCTCCTGGAAAATTCATTGAAAACCTTCATCAGAGTTCCCAGCCTGCAGCCTGCAATACAGATTTTGACTTGTGTATCCCCACAGTCATTTGAGACAATGTTATAAAATCTCATAATATTTACAGATATCTCTTGCCATTTCTGCTTCCCTAGAGAACTCTGACTAATACAAGATTCATCCATGTTGTTGTGTGTAACAATAATTCATTCTTTTTTGTTGTTGAGCCCATAGTCCATTGCATGGATATACCACAATTTTTTTTCCATTTATCTGTTGATGGGCATTTGCATTGTTTCCAGTTCTTTACTATTACAAATGAAGCAGCTATGAACATTTATGTTCATATACATGCATTTCCTTTTCTCTTGGGTAAATACTTAGAGTATAATGGTTGAATCTTATGGTAGGTGATTTTTTTTTTACTTCTTAAGAAACTATCAAACTGTTTCACAAGGTAAGTGCACTGTTTTATATTCTTACCAGGAGTATATGAGAATTCCAGGACCTCCACATCTTCTTACTCATGGTATGTGCAGTCTTTTTAATTTTAGCCATTGTAATATGTATGTAATGGTATCTCTGTGTGGTTCAATTTATATTCCCTTAATATCTAACGATGTTGAGTATCTTTCCATGTGCTTATTTACCATCTATATATCTTTGTTGATGATAAGTCATAGGTGTTCTTGGGTTGTGGTTAGGGTGGATAGTGTGAATGACCCATTTATTATTACGATTGATAGTAGAATAAAAACTGATAACTTTTTATCAGTAATAGATACTGGAGTTATCAAATGCTTTTTCTGCATCTATTGAGATAGTCACATAGTCTCTCTTTTTAATTTGTTAATGTGGTAAATTAAGTTCATTGATGCTTGAATATTAAATCAAATCTGCACTCCCGGTATAAACCACACTTGACTTGATAGTGATGTATTATTCTTTGAATATATTGTTGGATTGAATTTACTAAAATTTTATTTAGAGTTTTTGCATATGTACTAATGAGGTTACTGGTCTCTAAGTCTGTAATATTTTAGCCTGGTTTGGTATAAGGGTAATATTGGTCTTGTACATTGAGTTGGGAAAAGTGTTCCCTCCTCTTCAATTCTTTGGGTCTGGCAAAGGTAATTTTGAAGAGAAAAAAATGAATTAATTTGACATAATAAACAGAGTTCATGCTGGTACAGAGTGTTATATAAAGAACAAATGCCACCTACAAGATGCAAGTAAGATTCACATTTATTTTCTCTTTAATCTTCACTTCAACCCCTGAGGGAGACCAGGGTCCCTATTTACAGGTGAAGAGGTTGTGACTTGTCAGTGGTCACTTAGCTGCATAGAGTTGATGCAAACTAAATCCACCTTCAGCCTTCTTCCTTCCCAACCTCAGGGCAGCATGAATCTCCCCTCATCTGGAAGCCATCCCTGTTGGCTGCTGTGGGGCTCTGGAACCAGGAGAGAAACCTAAGTAGCCTAAAGGGAAGTCTGCGTTGTAATCCCCTCTGTGCATCATTATTGGAGAGGAAGGGTGTGGTTGCTTGAGAGGTGAGCTCTCTGTTGTCCGTGTCTGGGGATATGGGGGCCCTTTGGGAAGGGGCTTCAACATGTGATCCCGAGGACACTGGACAGATGACAATTGGATTCCGATTTTCCCCATGGCAGGCCCAAAGCTGGAAGTAGGGCCTTAATAAGCCTGTAAACTGATGTGTCAGGGTATAAATGAGTGACTGATCATTTATGTTGAAGAAGGAAATGGTGCCACCTTCATAGTCCAGGAAGATTCCCACTCTTGTAGGAGGTGTCCTTGGGGAGAGGTAGGTTCTACTGGGGTTAAATGAGAAATACTGATTTTGTGTGCTCTTTCCAAGGATCCAGTATCCATTACTGGGAGACAAAGTCACATAATGCATCATCCTGTCCACATCATCCATGCACACTCCCAAATACCATCCTCCCTTTAAACCTACGTCCACTTCCCAGTAATGTTTCCCTGCAGAGAAACCCTGAAAAGCCACCACACAATTTTTCTTGAATCTCCTCTTAGAGTAGGGCACCGATTGAGGAAAATCCATATAGGTTACTGTTCTCAGATCAGAAATGAAGAGCTGAGGATGAGCTGAGTCTCGGTCCAGAGTCACCTCCACTGTAGCACAGAAGAGGAGGAGAGAGATCATGAGTTAGGAAAGGAGAGGGCCTGGGCCAGACCCAGAAGTTAACCCATTCTGCCCCACACTGGTTCAGGATGCGATCAGGTGAGGTTCAAAACCAGTCTCCATCAGACACCACCTTTCCAGCTCTTCCCTCATCACCTTTGCAGCCCTGGGTCCTCACTAATGACCTAGAGATAATTCAACTATGAGTTTGTAAATTGATGTATAGCATACCAACCCAATCACTGTCCTTCTAGAAAAGTCCCTATTTGACTTTGCTGAGACCAAGCTCTTCAGCTTCCTCCCATCCATTAGTTCTTTCCCAACTTCACTTCCTTCCCTCGCAGCCCAGACCCCATGGTCAGTCACAGCTACCCTCAATTCCCTGGAGCTTTGCCTGAAACCACCAACCCGGCTCACTCCAGCCCCTGTCTTCTCCCCTCCTACACCTGGACCATACAGTGTGTCTGAGAGAGTGCATGGGAGGATTGCAGATTTGTCATCTGCCAGCTGGGTGGGCATCAGTGTCACTCAGCAGTCCCGTATCTGTCACTGGTCATTTCCTTCTCTCACTCCCATCTGAGACTGTATGCCACAGTCAATTTCTCAGATGTTAATACCTGTGTGTTTTCGGGCGTCTCTCCATTCTGAAAATGAGTAGAGGGAGCTGCTCAGTGTTGACATTGAAAGAAGGCAAGGATATGAGAAAAACCAAGAGTGGTTGCTGTTTTGGGGTATCATGGACCCACCTAAGATTTGATAAAAACTATGGGTCTTCTTTACACCTCCCCCTAACATTTGCAGACAGTTTCAGTGTCCTCTGAAACCTGAAGCTCACCACAATTTTGCTTCCCCTGGGACCCAAGGCTTCAGGTTATAAGGATCCATTAACTAGGGATATGGGAGGGATAGATACATGAGGGGAAAGGAAAGCTTCTCTTACCAGCTTGTTTTTTCTGCCTTCTCCAGTCTGAAAATAAGAAAACACAGAGGTAGCTAAAATCATAGAATAAGACCCAGAACAGTGTGTGGCAGGAAAACTCTGCATATGATTATACTTTTATGTAGCTTTTCCTGGAATTTTCACAAAACAAAATGCAAAATATTCAGTGGTTGAAACAGCATCTAGATAAATGCTCAAAGCATCAGACCAGTGGGGACATTGAGGAGGACACCCAACGGGTTCTTCACCATTCTGAAACCGCATCCTATGGAGAGCTCATGAAATGTAGTTTCTCTCATACCAAATGCACGGACACGCTAATTTTGCAGACAATTTTAGGAGCTCTCCAGACTTTGCTGCCCATCTTCACTGGTTAATGGATGGGGAGAGCAAAACAGCTAATCTCTTTGGCTTGCCCATTTGCATTCTGTCTACTCTGGAACCAGAACTCACACAGATGGCTTAAACCCTGGTACAAGGATGGACCCAGGAGAAGTATGTATGTGGAAGACAACAAACATGATAAGACACTTACCCAATTCCAACCGGAGTTTTCCTGAAACAGAAAAGGAATATTCAATGGGTAGCACAAGATTGTGTAAGGTACAAGCACAACCATGGATCCTTGCTCAGGTTGGACAGGCTGTGGAGTTTGAATGATATGAGATCTCTGAGAACTATCCTCTACCCTTTCTCCACCCCTGCTCCAATAAATAGCATCTCTACGTGGGGTAATAAACAAGAGATCAGAATAGGCTTACTGAAGAGATTGTCTAATATCTGGGGTCTGTGGAGATGTAGGTTATTGGAAAGAGTGGTGACTGGGAGGGGGAGGTGAGATTTTGGCATGTATTCTTAATGCAGAGCTATTTTCTCCAAGAGGAAAAAATTGGTTATCGATGATGAAAATTCTTAGTGAGGCTGAATATTTTTTTAAGTTATTTTCAGTCACTTTTATTTTTGCTTCCATAAAGCCTTTCGGCTGTATTGAAACTTTTTTTATTGGGGGTTTCTAAGAAATTTATATAAGCTCTAAATATTCTGAAAATCATTCTTCCCCTATTTCTCAGCTTTACATGGAGTAGGAAAGGTCTGGAAGGGGCTGGCATTTCCTGAGGAAGCCATTTCAAAAAAAGGATGAGGACTACGGTCCAGGTGATGGCCCCTGGTCCCAGGTACGTGGGAGCATACCTGATCCCGGCCCTACTGGAACCATGTAAATCCATAGATTCAGGCTTCTCTATTTCACTTACTCTGGCATTTGGAGAAAAAAATAATCTTCAGGATGATATAAACACATAGGCCGAAGCAGAGCAATCCCAGGAAAATGGAAGCCAGGCGCCAAGGTGAAGGCTGGAAAAATGTCTCTGAAACACAGTCCCACAAACCCATTAGTGGTTGCTAAACATTGAAGGCAATTTGATTCTCATTTAAGGAATCCTCTTGGACCTCAAGTTGAAAAAGATATTTTTCTATTTTTTCTTCTAAGGGTTTAAAACTTTGCTAAATATTCTGCATAGATTTTGATCTTTGTGTATTTTATTTTGGTATCTAATATATGATGGTGATCTGAATTCATTTTCTTCTAAATAGATAACAGTGCCAGCAACATTTACTGAATTAACTTTTCTTTACACACTTTACACACGATGACACCTCTGTCTAATATCAAGTTTCTATTCAAGCTTAGATTTGTTTCTGGACTTTCTGTTCTGTGCCATTGTTCTCTCTCCATATCAATAATTCCAAATGGCTTATTTATCACAGCTCTGGAATATGTCGTGATATACTATATACTACATACACACAAACACATTTATACTAGATTAGTGTCTTCTTACTCAACTGTGATTTGGCAACTCTTGGCCATGTGGTCTGTCACATAAATGCTGAAATTGATTTGTTAAGTTCTAAGGAAACTCTGCTCAGATTTTGAGTGGATTTGTATTGCTCTATAGATCAATTCCAGAAATCTTCTTATCAAGATATCATATCTCTCCAACTTTTTCAGTTATCTTAATGGCTTTTAATTAAGTTTTACAATGCGTTTCAATAAGAGTTTGCAAATATTTTTACTAGTTAACAAAATTTAATTTTATTGTTATTATATAACATGTGTTATTTTTATGTCTTTATTGGTAAATAAAACTGCAATTTATTTTATTTATTAATCTCATTATCATGAACATGATGAATTCATTTATGAATTGAAATAATTTGTAGATTTATTTGGACTTTCAGTATATATCACCACATAACTGTGAACGATGGTCATTCTATTTCTTCCCTTCTAAAAGTGAAAACTTCTTTTTCATTTTCTTACCCTTCTTGCAACTTTTAGTACACAAATATAATGGTGAATAGAAATATTTAATGCAGTCAGCCTTAAGTACCTAATTTTAAATGACATATCATTATGTATGATATATGCTACAGGTTTTTAATATTTAAATGACATATCATGTATTATGTTTGTTCTAGGAATTTAGATATCTTTTATGAGATTAAGGAGGTTCTTTTTTATTTCTTGATTCATAAGAAGATCTCTTCTATTACTAGATTGACATGAGTTTTAAATCATGAATGGATTTTAAAATTTATCTATGCTTTATCTATATCCATTGAAAAAATGATAATGTTTTTCTCCTTTAATTCATTAAGGTAATAATTACATTAATATACATTCCAGGGTTGAACTAACCTTTTATTCCAAGATAAGCTCCATTTGATCATGATGAATTATGGTATTTACACACGTTTGGTTTGGATTTACAAAATTTCTAATAGCAATTTTACATCTATGTTTTTGAGTAAAGTTGACTGTTACTTTTACAAACCTCCCTTGGCTATGTTGGTATCAAAATTATGTTAACCTTAAGCATCTTTTAAAATATATATTTAAAAAAATAAAAATAAACAAATAAAAAATGGATACATAGAACCTCTTCATAATTAAAAAATAATTATGTTAACCTAAGCAAATGAGTTTAACACATCCTATTTCTCTCTTTATTGGAATTTTCCATTTTCTGGAATGAAATTTTCTTGAAAACTTGCATTTTGGCAAAGCAATATGGCCCTGGTGTCTTCTTTGTAGAAAGACTTTTAAATAATGATTTAATTCCTTTAGTGGTTATAGAGCTAGTCAGGTAGTTTATTTTCCCTTGAATCAGACTTTGTATTTTCTAGAAAATTTTAATTTCATCACTATCAAATATAATAGCACAAAATTATTCATAATCAGCTTACCTTTTAAATCTCTGCTGTCTCATTAGTTCTGCCCCTCTTGTTATTTCCTACACTGATTAATTGTGCCTCTCTGTTATTTTTGTTGATATTGTTAGAAGTTTATCTATTTTAATATTATTTTGAGGTATCTATGTTTAGCTTTGTTTACCTGTCCTAATTGTCTTTTTATTTCTGTAAATCCTTCACGTAAAATTTCCATCCTTCTGTTCTCTTTCATTTTTTTCTGAAATAAATATGGATTCCTAACAGATACATTCTGGACTTTTTCATTTCTAAAATGAACATTTTAGAATATAATTTTCCTCAGCAAATTACATTAGCTCCATTTGACACATTATGATATATCGTGATTTTGTTATCATTCAGTTATAAATATTGTCTAATTACCATTGTGACTTTAGTCAATGAATTCTCAGTTATTTTTTAAATGCTTTTTTTTACTTTTCAAGCATATATGAATTTTAGATTATCTGTCATTATGTCATTTAACTGAAATATATTGTGGTTAGTAATTGTTGTTTGTAGGATGCCAATTACTTCAAATTTTCTGAAAACCATTTTATGTGTTTATACCTGGTGAAATTTTGTAAACGTTCAAAGTGTGCTACAAAAGAATATTTAATTTTCAAATTTGAGGTGCAGCTTTCTAATAATGTCTGTTAGATGACACTTGCTAGTTTGTAGTTCAACTATTCAGTAATCTTCTAATTTTGTCTACTTATTTAATCAGAGCTGGAACTCATAGGCCAATTTTGCCTTATATTTGTATTGATATTTGCTTTATATATAGTAAAGATATATTATAAGGTGTATATATATTTAAAATTTTTACATTTCCCTGGTGAATTAACTTTTTATATTTATGAAATAACTCTACCTCTAATAATGCTTTTTTTCTTAAAACCCTTTTCTCCTTTTCTTAGCAATCATTTATCTATGTTCTCCTTTGGTTAACATTTGTCTGGTATGTCTTCTTCCACTTTTCATTTTCAATGAATATCTCATCTGTTTTACATTTCCTCTTTTGAATTGCAAGAGTTGGAGTATTTTAATCTAGTATGAGATCCTTTGTCTTGTAACTGGTAAATTAAATCTTTTTATATTGATCGTGATTACTGACAAATTTCAGTTTGCATTAATTAACCTATCATTTTTTAAATCCTTCCCAAATTATCTATATTTTTATTTTATTCTGTTTCATAGATACTAATATAATATGTTTTCCAAAAATGATTAAACTATACTTCTTGGTCCTACAGTTAGTTTTCTTAAATTTTGTATGTGTTGAGTATAAAGGGGTATACTATGTGGGTGATTATATGGTAAAAGAAATATTTCATTCTACTCTCCTGGAAAAGTAAGCAATTCTATTTCCACCTAATCAAAATTTTATGACTTTTCATAAATCATTGACTTTTGATTTTCGAAATGATTCATTAAAACTAGGTAATACTAAATAATTATCCTGTGCTAGAGGCTCCTCTTCTCCCTCATGTTACCCAAGCATCCCTTCCCCAGCACTGACCTTCCTTGCACCTTCTCCTTCTGCCCACTCACCTCCTATCCATACCCTGGTTTCCACCTTTTGGCTCTGGTCAACATGCTGGATGGAACATGATATGCTCCCGGCATCTTCTTGGACTGTAAGGTAGGTCTCCACATCAAACAGGCCATGCTTGTTTGTATTCACCTTGGAGTCTGAGGGCAAATCATGTCCCTGTGGTCCTTTCCACTTCACCATGGGCTGGGGAAACAAACCCGAAGACTGGCAGCTTATCTGGATATCTCCATCAACATATCCCATCATAGAAACAAGAGGAGTTGAGCCCAGCACTGGGGAGAAAACACAGAAGGGATGAAAGCAGATGTCATATCCCAGGCCACAGCTCTTCTGATCCAGGTTCATCAAGCACATAGCCATCCCTTCCCCATTCTTTCTTTTATGCATACCTAACTTAAAACGTTACTTTAAGCACTTCCATGGTCTTTGTTCATTGAACATTTATTTAGTAACTACTACATGCCTGGCTATTCCTAAGCACTAAAAATAAAGTGAATAAGACAGAGCCCTTTTTATGAATAAGTCACTGATTAATGGGAGACAAATGCAAACAAATACATTTCATTGTGAAAATTGCATCTATGGGAGCATGATCAAGTTAGGACAAAGGAAGAGGACATATTAGGGGATGTCACGGGTGATATTTGCACCCTGCAGTGTCTGACGAATAAGATTTCTTATAGGTGGACAATGTGGAGACAAGCATTAGTATGCCATGTAGATGGGGCAAGTATATACCATGGTGTGGTGGGAAGACATGCTATAGTGTGCTCAAGGAGCATTTGGTATTTCTGGGTTGTGATTTGCAAGATGGCATGAGTGAGATCAGGTACGAGTGAAGCACAGAGGCAGGCCATGAGAACTGTGAGTGCACTGTACTCAGAAGTGTGGGCTAACACCCTGGGCACTGAAAAAAAGGCTGTTGACTGGCTTCTAGCAGGTAGGAGTTATGACTGGACTTACATCTCAGACAGCCCCCTGGCCCCCAGGCACCAGCATCAATGAGGGATCTCAGGAACCCCTCTGTAGCAGAGTGGTCATCCAGTCACCCACTGAAGTCATTCAAGTGAGAGAAAAAAATACCTGGAGGGCAAGGAAGAAATGAGAAGGGGAGAGGAGAGCAGTAGTTTTTGGGTCATAGATTTGACAGGACTAGCTGGAGGCCAAGAAAAACTTCAGCCTGATCTCATAAATTATGAATTGGGAGATGAAAGAAAGCACCCCTTACAGAGGTGATCTATTTTAGATCATATGTTATTTCTCATCTCCATACCTCAGCATCTAGACCAGTGCATGGAGCCTAACCAATGTTTGTTGAGTGAGTAAATAAATGAAGGAATGATGGTGTAAGCAGAAAGAATGAGGTTTCATATAAGATGGCATAGACTTATTTCTTCCTGCTCCTCTCTGTGTTCCTGATTCCCCTGTGACAGCTACAAAGGTACAGCCAAATAAAACCACATGGTAATTTATACCTCTACTGTGTTTTGGGGTGAATGCTTTGACCCAGTCCTTCCATGTGAGAATCACCACCTTCCTCACAGCAGGCAAAGAGTGTGGAAGCTACTTATACTCACAGTTGAATGTATCTAATTATTATATTTGATTGTGTGTGATTAAAGCAGTGTCATTTTTTGGTAAATGTAGATGTTTTCTATTCACTGTTTTCAAATAAGTTATGCACTAACAAATATTTTCTGGTTTTCATTTTAGACAATACATTAAAATATCCCCACTGCAAAAACAAAAAGCTATTACACAGGGGAGTTCCAGGAAGATGGGTTGGGAGGAGGCAGGCAGGGCTCCACTCTTTCACCAGAAGAATGGAGAAAGGGCCAAAAGCTCTATGAGTGACCTGCTTTGGGAGTCAGCAGACAAGGACTGTGCTATGCAACTCCCAGGAGAGCTAGGGACAGAGTGGTGAAGAACCTGAAAAAACAAATGTGAGTTATTAAACCCTCACAGTGGTTGGGGATTTAGTGATTCCAAAGAAACAACATCCGAATTGGAAGAGGCAGAAGAATAAAAGAGAAGGGAATTAAAAACATGGAATAGAGTTTCAGGGAATTGAATAACAATACAAAACATTCAAATATATGCATTATTTTTGTCTCAGAAGGAGAAGAGAATGGAAAAGGGGCAGAAAGAATATTTGAGGAAATCATGACTGAAAACTTCCCAAACTTTATGAAAAGCATAAATATTTAAATATCCAAGAAGAACAACACACCCCAAACAGAATAAATCCAAATAGACTATTCCAAGACACCTACTATTCAGCATGACAAATATCAGAGATAAAGAGAAGATTCTGAAAGTAGCAAGAGAAAAGCAAAGCATCATATACAAGGGAACCTCAATAAGATTGAGTACCAACCTCTCATCAGAAACCATGGAGGTGAGAAGAAAGTGTTATGATGTATTTAAGATACTGAAAGAGAAAAACTGCCAGCCAAGAATGCTTTATCTGGCAAATATGTCCTTCAAAACTGAGGGTGAGTTCAAAGACTTCACAGAAAAACAAAAACTGAGAGACTTCCAGGAAGATGGTTGACTAGAAATACATGGGACTTTCTTCTTTCTCAGAAAAATAGCTAGAGGATAGGCAGAAACAGTCTGGAAAAAAATCTTTTGGAGTTTAAGACACCAGGAGAAGACTGACACTATCCAGAAGAAAGAAGGACAAAGGAAAAAGAATCACAATGGCAAAACTGTGAGTTAAAAGCCACAGATGCTACTGCTGGCACACTCTTCCACACTAAAGACACTTTTGAACACTCAGACCGTGGGCCAATGGCTGCATATAAAGGGGGTCCCTGGGATCCACCTCAATAGGAAAAGGGAAAGAGAAGGATACAGCCTAAGACTGACTCAGCTTTTGACCCACAAACTTGGTCTACTTTGTCCCACAAGCACATCCAGGCCAGGTGGGGACACATCATGGTTTGCCTTGGGAGCCAGCTAGAGACTAAAGAGATCCGGGACTAAAGAGATCTGACCCTCTCAATCTTCCTCTCTACTAACCAGGACTGATTGTTGAGGATACAGAGAGGAGTGAAATTATTTCCTACCCAGGAAAAGGGAGGGGGCTGCCAGTGAAGGTTGGAGAACTGTCTCTGAGAACGTTTGAATTACAAGGCTCTTAGACTCCAAGCAAGAACCTATATTATATTGATTCAGTACTTGTTACAGCAAACACACTCTAACCAGGCATTGAACTGAGAGGGCTGCCAAAGTGAGCCATCTGCTGGCAGAACAATGAAGTGCACATGAAGAAATTAAAAGTAAATAAATGAGAGACTTTTTAGCCTTTATAGCCACTCTTACCAAGGCCCTAGGAAGTGGGTCTGCAACCCATTATTGGGTCCAGAGCCCAGTTTGAGCAGCTAACAGGGACAATCCTAAAGACCCAGATTGAAACAAAAAACAAAGAACAGCAGTAACACACAGCCTCCCACCACTAAATCCCTGTGAAAGAGAGAGAAATTGAGCATCTGAGTAAACTCACCTCCTAATCAGATGATTAGAGAGCAGCAAAAAACTACAAGCCATACCAAGAAAATGGAAGACATGGCCCAAGAAAAGGAATATATCAAAGCCCTAGAAGAGATGCAGGATTTGAAACAACTAACAAACAAGATGCACACAAATTTCCAAAATTAAAATAATGAGTTGAAAGACAATATGGCTAAAGAGATAAATGACATCAAGAAGACATTGAGCAGGCACAAAGAAGAATTTGAAAACCTGAATAGAAAAGTAACAGAGCTCATGGGAATGAGAGACACAATAGATGAGATAAAAAACACATTAGAGGCATACAACAGCAGACTTGAAATGATAGAAGAAAGAATAAGTGATACTGAAGAGAGAACAGCTGAAATTGAAGAGAGAACAGAGAGAGAAAAGGATGGAAAAAATTGAGCAGGG
>JAQZBX010025771.1:0-29328 GCA_029593785.1 Cabassous unicinctus | reverse complement strand
CTGATTCATGGAGATTTGTCACATACTTATTGAGTGCCTAGTATATTGTAAATAAAAAACACTGTAGCCTCATCTCCCCACATTGATGGACCATGTCTTTCTGGATGGCTGAGTGAGTATGCACAGTGCCAAGTTGGTAGGCAAAAATCCAAAGTGCTCTACAATACACTCTCTTTCCAGTAAAGGGTAATACTACTGCAAGGGCTTTCTTCAACCTCTTTGGTCTAGAGAGAGAGAGCAGGGGGCTCTGTCCTTCATGACAATCAAATAGCCTTAGATTACTCATCCAGAGCCAGGCTCTGCTGGGGAAATGTTGCTGAATCAGACACATTCCCCACTCCTACAAGCTCAGGCTAGGAGTGGTGATGGGCAGGAACATGAAAGATTAGAAGACAACATTTCCAAATGTCTCTGCATGGATCAGGCTAATCTGTGGCGAGTTCTTTATTAGGACTTGGAAGCAAGAGAAAAATGAGACCCACCCTTGAGTTCTCAGCCTTGAGTATGAGTTTTTCATAAAGTTAAATTATTTGATTGTTAAAATGGTTCCTTACCCTGAAATAATAGCTTTCCTCCCCTTTATCTCTTTTTGTGTCAAAATAAGTTTCTTTGATGATGGTGTAGCCAGAGGTAGTCTGTTTCTAAGTTTCCTTTGGTAAAATCAAGAGTTGCCAAATCCATATCAGATCTCTCCTTTTAAAAATTGTTTTACATGTTATTGGTTCATGAAATCTCCAAATCTCACAGCCACAGCTATAAATAAGAGTGGTACAGATAAAGCACTGTGGGAGCTCAGCAAGGAGGCAAAGATGTTTTCTGACTTGCGTGAAATCAGAAAAGGCTTCAGTGACATTTCGGTTGACACTTTAAAGATCGATGGGCTTTTTTATATAGAGAGAGTTTGAAGTGGATTCAAAATGACATTCCAAGCAGAGGACATAGCCAAAACAAATGCTCAAGGGTAAGAAAAGAATCGCAAAATGAGCCATGCTGCAGGAATAGCCAAGACCTAGTTTAACCAGAGTAGCAATGGAGTCCAATCTGTGAGCCACCACCTCCTAGAGGGCTGTGAAGGTATTGCAATGTTTCTGCCAATTCACGCACCCATTTGCCAAGGTCTCATCCTTAGTACAACTACTTTTCAAATACCTGTAGATCTATCTATTCATTCAAAAGCCTAACTGAATTCTTAGATGTATTTGGTCAACAAATGGTTTCTCAAGCAAAGTATACTAAAATATTGACTGTTATTTGGGGAATCCATGTTTTTTTTTTAGTGTCAAAGAGATCCTCACACTCATTCCCCATCCATTTAACAAATATTTACTGAGCGCCTACTCTGTGCCAGGCACCATGCTAGGCATAAGCTACTGTGGTAAGCAAAATTAGAAGCAGGGAGACCAGTGAGAAGGCTACTGTTGACTCTCAAGACTTACAGATTAGAAGGACAAATATCCTGAATTTGAACAGTGGCATAATAATATAGGTTTTGGTGGGAAGCTGGGATTCTGGAAGTTTTCAAGATCCCTGTGAGGAACTGGCTAATTCCTGGGTGACATCAGAAGTAGGCCTTCCTCACATCTTTGAGTTAAGAGGTCATCCTCATATCAAATAAAAACAGGCCTGACGTGCTCACTTTGCTCAGTTTCCATCCTGCATCCCTCACCTTGACAACTGAAATGTAACCCACTGGTAGCCACAACCTTGATGCTTTTTACTGGTCAAATGCACCCATCCCCCAAATGCTATGAATACTGATGGCAAGGCTCACTGTTGCCCCAAAAGGAGAATTGCTCTCAACAAAACAGGAGCTGCTTTCCAAAGAAAATGCCTTCCCTCCACCCCTGGGAAGGGCAGCTTGAAGCCAATGACTGACTGATCTGGGAATATAAAAGGCTCAATCCACCCTGCAACCTAGCAGATATATGGCCAACTCCTACGCTCCAGTTCTTCGGGTCTGCCCTGACAACCATTGTTTAGATGAGGATAGACCAGCCCCATCCCCAAAAGCAAGAAGTATCTTCAATTGCAAGCAAAGGAATTCCATTCCTCTGCCCCACAATATCTATGTCCTTTCTCAGCCTAAAGTTGTCAGAGAAGACATCATCCCAAACCCCTCAAGACTGTGGAATGAACAAAAATGGTGGTGGTGGTGGGGGAGTGTAACCACTGACCAGAGCAGATTTACTGGTATTGTAGTTGTTGATTGAGTAACTTGTAACACTGATACAAATAATAAAAATCTTTTAATTAAAAAAGGCTCAACCCCTTGTCTCAAGGTGGAACCAATTTTGCAGTGCAAGTCACACTTACCTGTAGGATGAGGCTGTAATTAGCTTCCACCTGAGACCATTTCCTTGCTTAGCTCCTGCCCCTGCCTTTTCCTGGTCCCCCCCACTCCCCTTCTCTGAGAGTCTTACCTCAACATATCACATGCATGAGAATCCCATTCTCAGGCTCCATGTCTTGGGAACCCAACCTACGATATCAACCTTGCACACCACTCTCTAGCCCAATGCTATTAATAATAGATGACATTTTTGAGCTCCTACTATGGGCCAGACACCATGGGAAGTGCTTTTAATGCCTCATCTTACATGATCTCAAAGGTTCAGTGCCATTACCTCCTTTTCACAGATGAGAAAACTGAAGCTTTGAGAGAGTATCATGTGGCACCCCTAACAAATTTCCTCTGGCCCCTTGGAAGGAATCCAAATCTCCCAGGCAACTACTCTCCTCTTTCTGCAAATGATCCTTTACTCCTGGGGTTCATAACAAGGGGTCCATGAGCTTGAATTGAAATTAAAAAAAAAAAACATTACTCTTGTGGGGACGTGTTGGTGTGGGTGTGATCTATTTATTAAATAATACACAGTATAGTGTGGACTTAGTAACGGGTCCGTGGTTTTCACCTGACTGGCAAAGGGGTCCATGGAACAAAAAGGGTTAAGAAGCCCTGTTTTACTCCATTTAAGATGTTCCTCCGAGTCCCTCCTCCTTCCTCCTACTTCCTTCTCACTTCTCCTACCTACCCACCCCACTTCTGAACACCAGTGGTCAATAACATGGGTTTCACTGCTCAGGAAACTCAACTTATTTCCATCTATTTTCATTTTCTCTCAACGTCTTTTTTAAATTGGCAACAAGCACTTTAATCTTCCCAAGGATTGTTCACTCAACAACATGTTCCTAGCATTTTTAATAGGTGTGCGTGTGGGGGTGTCACACCACCTCCTCTTCCAAGTCTCCTCTTCCAAGTGCTTAAAATAATTGGTGAGATCTGGGTCTGCCCTAGAATCCCAGAAGTTTCTCTCTCCCAAAGCATCAGTCCTCAGTGCCTGCAGAGCTAAAGTTATCCTGAAACTCCAAACCGTTCCACGTAGGAAGGGGCACAAGAAAATGAGAATGACTCATATATAGCTATCTCTAAACAAAGAGGGAGTGGCAAGCATAGAAAAAGGCAGAGGAAACAAAATAAGGAACAAACCTAAAGATTTGCATAGGCTGTTCCTTCTGCTTGGAATATGTTCTCTCTTTCTCCAACTACTGAACTCTTATTCATGCTTCAAAACTCAATTTAAATGAGTTTTCCCAGTCTACCAACACAGTCACTGCTTTTTGAGGACAGACAGAGGACAGCCCACTCTCAGAATACAGAATGAAAGATAATTAAGGGGTCTTGTGTGAGATGACCCAGGATCAAATCCTCGCTCTCGCACTCATTGGCTTCATGACACTGTGCAAGTCACACACTTTCTCTAAGCCTTAGCTTCCTCATCTGTAAAATGGTAATACATATAAATCACTTAGCACTTTGCCTGGAATACAATAAATTCTCGATAAAATGGTAGCAAACTTCTTCTACTATCCCCATTATCACTCTCTCCTCTAACTCCCATAAGCACCATTTTCCTATTGTCCATTCCATTAATTTGCTATTTATCCTAGATGGTCTTGTTTTGTCCATTAATGTTTAATATGTGCATATCTCTTTTCCTTAAATTCCTTGCAAGGTCCTTAGGCACAGGAAGTGCATCTTATACTTCTATATTTCACATAACTGTGAGAACAGTGCCAAACAGGAATACATGCTCAGCTATCTGCTGATAAAGCAGTGGCTACAAGTATAGGTGCTCATATCGCTTGACAACAGGACAAATAACATTTGTATTTATACTCTTGTTTCCAAGACTAATTGATGTGGGTCTTATAATCATAAAAACCCCTCTAAATTCTCCCCAAAAAATGGCAGAAGCCATCAATTAACTAACCATTAGATGTATTAACAACTTATTAATCCGTTCTTAGCGGAGGGACACTGGTTGATTTTCAGTTGTTTGGCTGCACAGCAGCATTGGATTTATCTGGAATATTCAGTTTGGTTTTTAGCTCTCCATCAGCACTGCCTGCTCTTTGAAATGAAAATTAAATTATAATGTAGCTAATATAAATATGGATATATACAGAGATAGGCAGTAGCATCTAACCCAGTTCTTGGCATATTATAAGTCCTTAATACATGGGGGCTATAAAAATTTGGGGGTAAAGCTGGATAGTGGAAAGGGGGTTCAAACACTACTTGCCAGCTGTGTGACCTTGGGAAAGTCATTTTATCTCTCTGATCTCAAGTTTTCTTATAAGCAAAATGGGGATTAAAAATACCCACACTGTAGTATTACTACAAGGATAAAATAAATATATATGTGCGTATATATATGTGTGTCTGTGTGTGTGTGTGTATATATATAGAGAGAGAGAGTATGGTGGTTGTCCAAATCTACCCAATCCAATCTTCCTGGCTTCAAGCATCACTTACTCTGCTTCCACCATCATTCATTCATTCCTTCAATTCAACAAATATTTACTAACCTCCTGAAATGTGTCAGTCACTGTGCTGGGCATAAAAGATACAGCAGGGAAAAATGAATAGAGTCCCTGCCCTCATGATATTCACAGTCTAGGGGAAGATACAGGCAACTAATCAATTAGTATGAGAGGGTTATGAATGTTATGCCAGAAGGTAGCACAGAGGACCGGGGAGGACATGGGACCCAGCCAGGGCCTGGGTGGTGGGGGAGAAGGGCTCACTCAAGGATTTCCCAAGAGGTGTGTCTGGCTATTATGCCATCTCCTCCCAGCTGCACACCCACCTTCCACCATCTGCCTGGTGATGCTAGGCCTGAAACTACATCCCTCCAGCCCTATGGGCATTAGCTTTTTTCTGCTTCGGGCAGGCGGTCTCTGAAGTGGCTCCCAGTGATCCCTGCCTCCTGGGAGGCACGCCCTTATGTAATCCCTTCTCCTGGACTGGGAGCTGGACCTCCTGTCTTGCTTCTAACAAAGAGAAAACAGCAGAAGTGTTGGGATGTCATTTCTGAGGTCAAGTAATAAAACATCCGTGGCCTCCATCATGCGTGTTCTCTTTAGCTCACTCACTGGGACGAAGCTGCCACGTTGTGAGCTGCTCTATGGAGAGGCCCGTGTGCCAAGAACTGAGGGCGGCCCCTGATCAATAGCCAATGAGGAACTGAGGTCTTCAGACCAACAGCCCAGGGGGAACTGAATCCCGCCAATAACCACCTTAGTGAGCTTGAAAGCAGATCCTTCCCCAGGCAAGCCTTAATACGCGGCCACGGCCTCAAGTGATGCCTTGACTGTAGCCTTGTGTGAGACCCTGGGAGAGAGGCCCCAGCTACGCCATGCACAGATTGCTACACCACAGAAGCTGTTTTAAGCTGCCAAGTTTGGGGGTCATTTGTTACGCAGCAATGAATAGCAAAGATATTGCAGTTACTATCTCTGTTACCTCAATGCCACTTTTTACCTTTTCTGTCTTCCAATAAGTGTTTAACCAAGTTCCTATATGAAATGGTCTCCATCAATTAACTGGTAGTTCTATTTTTCCTGAACAGATAGTGACAGACACAAGAAGACATCTAAGCTAGACCTTGAGGACAAGTGGAGGCACACTCTGCAAAGAGGATGAGAAGAGTGTTTCAGGAACAGGGAATGACCTATGCAAAGGATCAGAGACCAGTCATTCTTTAAACATAATTATTAAGCAACTATTATGTGCCAGGCCCAGATAGGCATGGAGAATGAAGTTATGGATGGGAAAGCAGGGTCCTGCCCCTGTGAAGATTGTCCTGGCATGTTCTGGTCAAGGCATGAGAGGCAGAAATGGCCAGTGACGAGGCAAAACCTAAGCCCAGTACATCAGAGCCAGCCCATACCGGGGGCTTCCTTGCCAGGGCTGCGGACATAAGGTCAACACATGAGCACTTGCCTTGTTTTCTTAACCTAGGCATGAGATGAGTACTACCTGCCTGCTGCAGCTTTTCCTCTGTAAAACGAAGTGGCAGCCACTCCCCTTACAGGACTGTAGCACTGAGCAAAGGAAGCCTGAGGGCTGAGAGTGGCTTTGTAGGAGAGGCAGAGCTCCTTCACCGGGAAATCATAGTAGTCCTACTTTAACAACTGGAGCTCTCAGCTCCCAGAGTGAGCCAAGCGTCTCCACTGCCCAATACCCAGTGGCCCTCTGCTGGCCTGGAGCTGGCTACAGCCAAGGCCCTGGTTAACAGGCCAGCGCGCTGCTGCCGGTCATTGATAAGAACAGGCTGTAAGACAAAGAGCGACCTCCCCGCGGCCACCCGCCCCATCAATCATCAGCTACCAAAGGCTATTGAATTACCTTTGGAAGATGGATGATGCCCAGCTGGAAGGCTGATTGATAAGGTTTCCCTTTGAATAATTCCGTGTAGAAAGCTGGGTTTGAGAAATGGGGTCTTTCCACCAGCTCTGCCCCATCCATGCCATCACCGCCAGATGCTTTTAAGATAAACACGTTTCTTTGGGGGCTGCCAGAGTGTCTGTGATGAAGGAAGAAAACTTACTGTTAGGGCCCAGGGAAGTATCTACTTCTGCCCAAGGCACAAATTGTGATTGTGTCTTATTATTATAATTCATTGTTTACAGAGTAAATGTATTAATAATATCTATCACTTATTAAGCATATTCTCTATACCAGGCAATGTGCAGAACACTAGGGTTCATTAAATCCTTAAACAACCAGTTGGAGGTACTACTACTTTTTCCATCTGATAGATGAGGAAATTAAAACTCATGCCTTCCTCAAGGCCACACAGCTCTTAAGTGATGGAGCTGGGACTCAAACCCATGCCCTTAACCAGTGGTCGGCAAACTTTTTCTGGAACGGACCAGACTAAATATTTTAGGTTTCATGGGCCATACTATCTCTGTAACAACTACTCACCTCTGCCTTTGTAGGGCAAAAGCAGCCATAGATAATACATAAGCAAACAGCTGTGACTGTGTTCCAATAAAACTTTATTTAGGGAAGTAGATGTGGCTCAAGCGATTGGGCTCCTGTCTACCGTATGCAGGGTCCCGGGTTCAATTCCCGGGGCTTCCTGGTGAAAGCAAGCTGGCCTACATGGCGTGGAGAGCTGGCACAACAAGATGACGCAACAGAAAGAGACACAGAGGAAAGACAGTGAGAGACACAACAAACCAGGGAGCTAAGGTGGCTCAAGCAATTGAGTGCCTCTCTCCCACATCGGAAGGTCCCGGGATCGGTTCCCTGTGCCTCCTAAAGAGAAGACACAGAGAACACACAGAAAATGGGACAGAGAGAGCAAGACAGCGAGCACAAGCGGCAGGGGGGGGGGGAATAAAATAAATCTTTAAAAAAAAACCAAAACTTTATTTACACAAACAGGCAGTGGGCCAGATTTGGAGCATGGGCCATAGTTTGCCAGCCCCTGCTCTTAACAGTTATCTGGCACTAAATCTTCATTTGGACTTTGCAGTTTCCTCCACTTATCTGTCTCCACATAGGAAATGCACTAGCTCCTCATGGAATCATTTAGTCTATTAAACTCTTTTATAATTCTTTTATTACCTTCTTGAAAGCACTAGCTCTGGAAAACACAGAGATTCTGCTAGAGAGCAAGATGTGTAATATATTTCCATCATTCATTGTATTAGTCAGGAAGGGACCTGCCATGGTGCAGTACCAGTAAATTCCAAAATCTCAGGAACTTGGCAGAGGGTTTTCAAATGTGGCATTATTGACATTGGGAGCTGGATAATTCTTTGCTATCTTGTGCATTGTAGGAGGTTTAACAGCATTCCTGGCCTCTACTGATTGGATGCCAGTAGCATCTCCCTACTTGGAGGGATATTAAAAATATCTCCAAGACATTGTCAAATGTCCTCTGGATGGCAAAATCACCCCCATTGAGAACAAGTGACTTAGCACAGCAAAACTTATTTCTCACTGATGAGAATTCTGATATGGGTCATCAGCTCTCCCTAACATTTCCCCTGCAGTGGTGCAGCTGAGATCCAAGATGCTTCCATTTGCAAGTCTGCCACCTCAAAGTTCTTCACTCCCTGCTATGAATGAGGGAGAGACAAGGAATGGAGAACACTTTTTCTTAACTTCCTCAGACCATAAGTAACACTTGTGCCCTGCAAGGGAGTCTGGAAAACAAAGGAAAACACATGAACTATTTGGTGACCCCAACTGATCATTCAATCACTCAATTAACAGCTAGTGAATGCCTATTCCAGTCAGCCAGGTACTGATGCTGGGGATACCTCAGTGAATAAAATGGACTTTGTCCCCGCCCATGCTACATTCTTAGTCTATTGTGCTCTTTCAAGTTGTTAAAAAAAGAAAAAAAAAAAAGATGCTCAGGTTGCCTTTGATGATGGAGATTAGTGAAAGGGTACATATTGATGTGAGGAATAAGATAAAATTATCTCAGCAACCGTGCTGGGTCCAAAATTCCTGAAACCCCATAAAGAACCTGAGTAATCTCTCAGAAGTCTGAGTGACCCTGCTTCCTTTTGTTCATCTATCATTCATATGTCCTAAAACAGAGAGTCCAACTGGATCATTCACCATTCAGTGGGTCCTTGCTGGCGAAGCCACTGTGGGTGGCTCACAACAACAAATATTTATTTTTTGCTCACGTCCATGTCATCTGTAAATTGGTTTCAACTCTGTCCCATGTGTTCTCTATTCCAGCACTGAATGAAAGGGCAACCCCTTTCTCAGTCATGAGGAAGAAGGAAAAGAGCAATGTTAGAATCACTTTTGGGTCTAAAAGTTTCTGCTCAGGCATGACATCACATCTACAGACATTCCATTGGCTAAAGCAAGTCACATGGCCAAGTTTGCCATCCATGAGGGAGGACGTGTACTCATCCCACAGGGAGGGAAACCAGCAAGAGGACTTAAAGGGATGGGTCTATCAACTAGAGGAGGACAGAAAATATTTTGAATACTTTATATTGAGTGGTTCTCAATCCCTGTCGCCGCCACAACCATCACCCCTTCTCCGTACATTTGGTGATGTCTAGAGGCATTTTTGGGAGATGCCACTGGCGTCTAGTGCATAGAGGCCAAGGATGCTGCTCAACATCCCACAGTGCACAGGACAGCTTCTCAGAACTAGAATCATCCCACCCAAATTGTCGATAGTACCGAGTTGAGAAACCCTAATCTACCACAAGAGGCAACTGGGCTCCTCTCTCCATTCATTCGTCATTCATAAAAGATTTATTGGAAGTTTATTGAGAGTCAGGTATGGTGCTAGGTCCTGGGGATACAATGGAAACAAATCCAAATCTGATTCTTGCTCAAATGGCATTTACAGTCTACTTGGGGAGACAGGTGTCAGTCAAATAATCACTCAGAGTGCCTCAGTACAAGCGAAGATCAATGAAGGAATGGAAAAGATCCTCTGAGAATCTATAAGAACCTGACGAGGAAAGAGCAGAGGGGGAAAGTTAGAGAAGCCTTTCCCAAGGAATTGACAAGAAGGCTGACGCGTGTGTAGGAGTTAACTAGGTAAAGATGAGGGGGGGGGAGTTGGAGGCAGAGGGTGGGAAGGGGCGTGCTGTGTTGGAGGCTCTAAGAGGTCAGTGGGATGAACGCATCTAAAGGAAGGGGTGAGTAGGCTCTGGTGCAGCTTGAGAGGTCAGGAGGGACCAGATCACCCAGACTTTGTAGAAACCTAAGAGACTGTGGTCTTTCCCCTAAGAGCAAAGAGAAGCCACCAACGGGTTTTAAGAGGGGAACGAATAATCTACTTTGCCCTTTAAACAGATCACTCTAGCTGCAGAATGGAAAATGGATTGGAGGAGGGTGGCAAGGATGCAGGGAGCCTCATTAGTAGACGACTGCAGTCTTGCAAGGAGAGATCATGGTACTTCAGACCGGGTGGGGGTGGTGAAGATGGAGAAAAGGGGGTATATTTGAGAGCTAATTAGGATGTGGGCTGTAAAGGAGAGAGAAGTGTTCTACTGTCTCCTAAATTTCTGGCCTGTTTAGCTGAATGGATGGAGGTGGGATTCACTGAGAAGGGAAACACTAGAGAAGGACCAGTTTTGGGGGCAGGGGAGCAGGGAAACAATGAGGTTTATAATGAATGTGAGCTTGAGGCATCTTTGAGGCAAAATATCAAGGAAGCAGCTGCCTATATGTGTCTGAAACTCAGAGGAGAGATGAGGCTGACATTATTCATATAAGAACCATCAGAATACAGATGCCTGGCCTTCACATGACAGCCCAATCCCTGGTCTCATCATTTGTGGCTGGTTATCCTTGACTCGATGGCTGTAACCATAACAACCCTATGAAAATAGAACCACTTGACTACTTCCCTCAGAACTCATTCATTCATTCAACAAACAGTTGTGGATGTTTATTGTCTGCCAGACTTTGTCCTTGGGGAGCTAGTGATAGAGCAGTAAAAGGAGAACAAACAAGATCATGGTCCTTATAAACATTTAATATTTTATGACTTCTTCCTTTGTGCGATCATTCAAAACAACTGACTCTTGCTCTTCCATG
This sequence comes from Cabassous unicinctus, assembly GCA_029593785.1. NCBI lineage: Eukaryota > Metazoa > Chordata > Mammalia > Cingulata > Chlamyphoridae > Cabassous > Cabassous unicinctus. The sequence goes on along the minus strand of JAQZBX010025771.1, from coordinate 18,443 downwards.
TATGGTCTGGAGTAAATCATCTCTCACTGAAGGAAAACGCTTGCCTGTGAAATGACCTCAAAATTTCAGTAGGATAATACAATTACATATCTCAGCCTTATATTGGTAGGGCCCATTTAGTTCAGTGGGATCAAATAGATTTTCTCTGTACATGCCAGCTTCAATCAATTGGTAGTAGCTGCCTGGAGAGCTAGGTGGAGAATAATTCAACCAGAAAAAAAATTCCATTGATTAGCGATGTCTGCCATGGGAAAGTGTAAGGCACCCACTGCTAGGATCTCAACCCTTCACTTATCCTTTTTACATATTGTTGGATTCTATTTGCTGGTATTTTAAGGAATTTTGCATCTATGCAAAGGAGGGATACTGGTCTATGTTGTGCATCTTTTTGTAATGTCTTCATCAGTATTTCTTATCAAGGTTATGCTGGCCTAATAAAATGAGTTGTAAACAATTCTCTTGTTTATTCTCTAAAGAGTTTCTGTAATACTGGTATTATTTTATCCCTAAATATTTGATAAAATGGGCCTGGATTGTGCATATGTGTATGCCAGGGGGATGTTTTTAATTATGAATTCAATTTCTTATATAGATATAGAGTTAGTTAGATATTCTTTTTCTTCTTCTCTTAATTCATCTAAGTTGTCAGTTTAACCTGTTCACTTAAAAGGTGAGGAAACTGAAGTTTAGAGATGACAACTGACAAGTCCCAGGTCATATGGCAAATGACAGATCAAATACAAGAATTCATGTCTTCAGAGCCTCAGCCCATTGCTCCCAACTTGTCACATCCAGATTTATCGAACTTTCTAAAGAAATTTTCTAATGATCTTTCCAGAAATATGTGTGCAACTTAAATGCCCACAGGCTGCAGTATTGAGCAAGATATGGTGACATAGAAAGAGCGGGCCATTTCTACCTTCAACCGTAGCAAACTGGAGCCTCAGATTTTAACAGTCTTACCTGCCAAGGCCTGAGGCCCTTTGAGAAAACTCATGGATAGCAAGAAAGAGAAACTGATTCTACATGGGTTGCCCTGGGAAGCACTCCAGGACCCTCTCCCCTTGGTGTAACCAGTTCATTGCAGAAAGCCAAGCTATCCATGCAGATTATCCTCCCTTGAGCCTGGGCCTGGCCGCTTCTCTGCCTTGCCTGACCTGTTGGACATGACATACCTGATGAGGGTGGGAGAGGAGCTGATGGGGACTGAGAAGAAGTAGGTACAGAGTGGCCAAGGGAGATGAGCTCACAGGAGCTGGCCAAAAGCTCTCCTGGAGGAAGGAGTCTCTAAAAGAGATGCATCTGTTAAATCTGACAACATCAGTGCTCTGCTTAGAACTTTTCATTGACACTGGTGAGCTGATGAGATAGTCCAAACTCCTTAGTGTGGCCTCCTGGGCCCTGCATGGCCCAACTGGCCCATGCTTCTTTCTCCACCTTTCCCTGACCACTGCCCTTTCTGAATGAGACAACTACTTTTAGTTTCAAAATGGCAACATGCTCCCCCTTCCCTCTAGGGCTTTGCATAGCCTATCCCCTTTGTTTAGAATATGTTCTCCCCACATTTTCACTTGGATTCCTCCTTCTTTATCTTCAGGTCTCAGTTTAAATATCTCTTATTCCAACAACAGTTCCCAATACAGGTCTGCCTCTTCCATATGCTTCCAGAGCCCACTGAAATGACCCTATGGTTGCACTTCACATATTGTTTTGGAGCCATTTGCCTATTTACTAAACTGTATACTCTACTTGACTATGAGCTACGTAACTTCTCCCCTCAACCCCAGTCCATGATGAACTGCCTACTTAACCCTTCATTGGGATGCCTACATAACACGTTAAACTTAACACATCTGAATTCCTGATTTTCCCTCCCAAAGCCATTTCTCCCAGTCTTCCCCATGTCAACAAATGGCAAATTCACGCATTTAATAGCTCAGGTCAAATACCTGGGATTATCCTAGACTCTTATCTTTTCATCATATCCCACATCTGATCCATCAGTAATCCCTATCTTCTCCACCTTTTGAAATATTTCCAGAATTCAACCACTTCCAACTCCTGCTGCTACCATGCTGAAGCCACCATCATCCTTCACCCAGGTTGTTGCAAGAAGCTTCTAACCGGCCTCCCTGATCTAACTGTGCTTCCCTAAATTCCATTTCCAACATAGCAGCCAGAGGAATCCTTTGAAGACATTTGTCAGATCATGTCACTTCCCTGCTCATGGCCCGCAAAAACCTTGCCACAGCCTATAAGGCCCGACATGATCTGACCCAGCTATCTTCTGTCCTCATTTTCTCCATGCCCCACTCCCTCATTCCACTCCAGCCACTCCAGCCTACCGGCTATTGCCTGAACATGTCAAACATACTCCTGCCTAAACCTCTTTGTGTCTGCTATTTCCTCTTTCCCTGTATGCTCTTCCTCTGCATATCCACATTATCCCTCCTCACTTCTTTCATGTTTCTGCTCAAATCTCACTTCATTGTTGAGGACTCCCCCGGCTGCCCTAGTAAAAGGGCAATCTTCCAGCTCCTACTCCTCCAAACTCCCTGACTCTGGTTTATTTTTCTCAATAATGCACACCATCACCTGTCATGTACATTCGATATTTACCTATTTATTGTTCATTATTGGTCTCCTATCCCCCACTAAAACACAAGCTGCATCTGCCTTTTGCACTGCTGTCTGTAGAAGTGTCTGGCCATATTGCTGATTGAAAGAGGAAGACTTCCGGCACGATGGTGCACTGACTGGAATAGCCAACCCCCTTGCCACAAACACATTATTAGAAGGAAATAAACCACAGTTACCACAGAGCCAGACTCAAAAGAAAGAACAGAACATCCCAGGGGGATCAGAAGTGAACACTATGGGGGTGAGCTCCAGCTGGGATCAACGCAACCCAGGGAACATCAGACACACAACATAGGCCCGAGGGGCTGGGGGCTGGAATTCTTATGTCACCAGGAGGCAGGACATACGATCTTGGGCCTGTGCAAGATAGGGAGTTGGCCGCAAGGCCCGTGCATAAGTGGGGCCTCTTAAAGGGACTAGAAAACCCCCCACCAGCCCAGGGAGGCAGCAAGCAAGTGGGCAATCCACTCGGACTGTTGATGGATCTCTTAAGTCTGGGTCCACACAAAGGACTTGGATTCAGGTCATTTGTTTGAGAGGTGATCCCAAGAAGTGCAATAATAAAGTAGGGAAGTGAGACAGGCAGTCAGGGTACACAATGAGCTGTGGGCAACTGAAGCTCGGTGCTGCTGGGGCCTCAGGGAGACTGCTCAGAATCATCCCATGGAGGATGGGGCATGTGGAACTTATCCACCAACTCCCATCTGCCAGAAGTTGAGGGTTGCTCTGAGGACGTTAACTCCCTTCCACTTCTTGGCTGCAGCACAGACCAACATGCTCCTGTGGTGCCAGAGAAAGCTCTTGGGCAGGGAAGAAATAAGAAAAGCAGGCACTCAAGGTATGAAGCTGTCAGCAGCAAGCTAGGAAATGTCTGCAGCTAAAGAACAACTCAGGTGGGCCTAAGGGATACTGGGTTGGGCATCTACTCTAGTGGGGATGGTCTCCTGTGAAACTGGAGCCCAAGCATGTACTTAACGAGGTATGGGGATTGGATTTTTATAATCCCCAGGTGACAGAAATCCTCAGCCAGGAAATTAACATAAATAAAAGTCTGGGCTGTGAACCTTTTATTAGTCAGCCAAAGAGGTGCTGATGCAAAGTACCAGAAATCTGTTGGCTTTTATAAAGGGTATTTATTTGGGTAAAAGCTTACACTTACAAGATTGTAATGAGTCCAACTTAACGTTGTTTTCTCACCAAAGTCTGTTGCCACGAGTTGAAGCAAGATGGCGGGTGATCTCAGTACGGTCTCTCCTTCCTTCTTCCTCTTAAGGCTCCACGGGTCCAGCTTCTTCTGATCTCAGCTGTAGGCTGGCATACGGCTCATCTCTCTTCCCAGTGCTTTAGCTATTTGAGCCTTCTCCTTTCTGTGTATCTTCTCTGTGTCTTCTTGAGTGAGTGTCCATTTATATAGCCCACCAAGGGGGCGGGGACTTAAACTGAGTTAGACCCTGACATGGTATCGAATCAAAGCCCTAATCTTAATGTAATTTAATCAAAGACATCTCAGCTGAATCTAATACAATCAAAGGGGATCACACCCAGAGGAACAGACCAGTTTACAAACATAACCTCTATTTTTGGAATTCATAAATAATCTCAAACTGCCACAATCCTCTTGAGGCCCAATAGGAACAAAAGCAAAAACACTGTGAAAGGCTGGAATCCATTAACAAGAAGGTTTACTAGAGCTTCCACCCACTCTGCTCGTGGACAAGCCCCTTAAGTGGAAATTGCCAGGAGAAAGAGGCCAGCCCCAAACCCATTGTGTGGATGCTCCAACACAGATACAGTGGTTAGAACAGACAGAGGAGGCCAGTCAGGTCACAGGGACAGTGGCATGAAGAAGTACCCCTTTCTCCTCTCCCTCGTTCCCTCTTCAACACAGCAGAAAAGAAGCAGGAAAGACTGTGACGTGTGGGGCAGTGGGAGAGCAGACCAGTTCCCTCTCATACGCTCAGCCAATGCTGGAGAAACGCAAGGGGGGAATTTGAATTAAATATAAGATTGAAAAGTTATGGAATCTGATTGACTTAACAGGTAGTAGGAAGGCTGGGGAGGCATGAGGAATGTAACAGAGAGCATCCTGGTAGCAGTTATTGGGAAAAATAAAACAATTCCATGTTTGTTCCTCTAAGAAATGAGTCTTTTCAATGAAAGAGACTTTCAAGGCAATTTTTCAGGTCTCTCCCAAATCAAATAAATTCTCCCGTTTCTATGCTTAATGCATGCATGCACGCACTCACACACACACACTTACATAAGCAGCTGAGAAAGGCCTTCTAACTGTCAATACCTCAGTCTACATTGCTGGCGGGCAAGAATATTCTCTGGCTCTGCTGAGGAGCAGCATATCAATAACAATCACATAACAATCACAATGACAAAATCTTGCACGTCTATTCCATTTTGCTCCAGGAGGTTTAAAACATTTGGCAGACTTTAATTCATTAGCGTGCACACACACTCACCACCCGTGGGGAGAATTGCAATTGTGAAATACTAATGTCCAAGTCTGATATGGTGCAATAAGATCCCTGGACATCTGTCAGACAATAACATGGTCAGGTCTGTGTCATTCACATACCACTGGTGCCCAACCATTATGGCAAAGGAGTTTGCAAAAGATTGATGCAACGACACCCCTCGAGGCATTCCACATCCCCCTGTGGTCAAATGGGTTGCCAATTGATTCCTGAGGATTTATCCAAAATGACTACTACTTCTCCTCACTTTTACTTGGGTCTCACAGGTTCTCAGGAGTCATGGAGAAACTGGCAAGTCTCCTAGAGAAGAGTTTTTTACAGAATGAGGGTTATGGTCCTAACCCCACCTGCTGTAACAAACCTTTTCCTCTTTCCCATGCCCTCTTAGGGATCAATGAACTTTATCAGAGACACAGAGACAGAGAGAGGCCCCGGTAACCCCTTTGCAAGAGCCGCTCTCTGCCTGGAACACACCCACGCCCAAGCACTCCTCATTTAATTAATTCCAGCACCTTTCAGGTCTTTGGAATCACCTTAGTGTCACTTGTCCCAGGCAAGAGCAGATTTCTTTATTTGCTGTTACAGAGGCAAGTCCCTGTCCTACATGCTTTATTCAATTTGTAACAATTTACCCACTTTTGATTACCATCTGCTTCCCCGCCCACACTAATTTCCATAAGAGCAAGGATTGTGTCTAGTTCTGCTCACCAAGATTCTCTCCAGAATTTAGCACATTGCCTGATATGTAGTAGGTATTCAATAAATAGTTTAATGAATAAGTTAGCTAATACTGTTTTACTGAGAAACGCAAACACGTTCAATAAAGATTTGTTGAATAAATTAACCAATATCTTTAATACTGGCCTAATTGTAGTACCTACTTAATAATAATACCTACCTAGAAGAGTTATTATTGGGTTGGAATTTATCGGCTCACAGTTTTACGATTGGAAGAGGTCTCAAATCAAGTTATTGGCAAGGTTTCTTTTTCCCGGTGGCGTCCTGGGGCTGGCTTGCCGCAATCTTTGGCTTTCCAGTCACCTGGCGACGTCCTCGCCTTTCTCTTCCCGCTTCCGCTAATTTTCGGCTTCCGCTCAGTTCCCGCTTCCGCTCAGTTCCGGCTTCCACTGATTTCCTCCTTCTGCTGAGTTCCGGCTTCAGGCTCCTCCCAAGTGTTTTTTGTTTGTTTGTTTGTTTGTTTTTGTTTTAAAGTCAATTTCTTCTGCTTATAAAGGACCTCAGTAACCTGGACTAAGACCCAACCTCATTCACTTGGGCCATGCCTTAATTAAAAATAATATCTTCAAGAGAGCCTATCCACAATGGGTCCACACCCACAGGAATGTGGATTAAAATGGAGAACATGCCTAAATTAGGGAATATAATTCAATTCACCACTGAGAATTTTATTAGTTAATGCAACTGAAGCTCTTAAACCGTGCCTGGCACATCATAAGCACTCATAAATATCTGCTAATCTTATTATTAAAATCGTCTTGTCCCAGTAATGGGAAGATATTTTTAATTATTATCTAAAGTGGACCTTCTTCCCTGCATTTTCTAGCAACACAGCCCTTCTTTCAGCCAGGTGGCATTTTCCAGTGTGGAAAATCTGAGGATCGCAGGGGCCCTAAGCTGCACAGCTGGCAAATGGCAGAGCTTGGATTCTAATCCACACCTCTCAGACTCCAAAACACTACTGTTTAACCTGCTTTTTCTCAATCTACCTAGCAACGGTCAAGTGAATTTTAACAGAACTTCACTTTTATTCATTTTGAAAGGCCAACTTTATTTTTTGTTTGGTTGTACCCTAAAGAGAAGATAGCTCTTTACTCAAGAATCATTACCACTAGAAAAAGTACCTAAAATGATAATAATCCCATTCCTAGCTAGGAAATAAATTATTCTTTTTTATTATAACAAAGACAATGGTGTATTGATGCATTATTGGAAACAATTATCTAGTTTAGACTGTAGCTCACAAGAATTTGCTGCCTCTGTCAATATTACTTCAAGATGGTGATTTTTCTGTTGCTTTATTTTTAGTCTCATGAAGTGTGTTTTAAAACTGAATAGGGGGCCTTATTTGAAAAATCAATTACATATTTCCATTTTAATGTAAACACTTAAGTGTCCTAATATGGTGCCTCGCCCATCCTATTAGCATTTGAATGCAAAGCACAATCCCAGAAATTTATTCCAAGCTTTTATTGTTTTAGGCAGAGAGAGCAAAGAGAGCAAAATGGTTACCCCAGCAGACAGTTCACTAAATGCAATGATGGCGATGGGGAGGTCGGGGGGAAGGGAAGTAAAGGGGTGGCATTCAGAAGAAATGGGAAAATATAAAGTAGCCTTAATTCCATCTTCTCTTCCAGGGAGCTGCTAACGTGTTTACTTGGATTTTTAGAAAATCTTTCAAGCTCTGTTTTGCAAATTTTACATACACACACACAAAAAGAAGTAGATTTTATGATGATCACGTTGGGCCCAAATGGCCAAACTTCCCTTTCCTCTATGTACAGGAATTACCTCCCCTGAGGGTACCAAGAAAAGGCCCTTTGGCTGAAATTGGCAGGGTCTGCGAGGAAAGTGCTGTGTCAAGTCCAGTCCTGGGTTTAAATCCTTTTCCCCTTGTGAGTTAGGGGAAAGCAAACTGTTCTCTTCCTGGAAACATTCAGCCTGTCTGGCCCAAGCTGCACACTCGTATGCCAGGTGCGATAGAGGCAATTTAGGCTGAGTGCAAAGCGCTCCGTTTCAGGCTGAAATCATGCCAAAGACTCCTTAGAAAAAGCTACATTCAGTACCTCCAATTCCACATTCCATTCTGTGCATTGTCTGCCATTATTACCCAGGATTCCAAAAGCACTTGGCCTCATTAAATGAGTCAGCAAGGAAAACAATGGCAAGGAACTGCTTGAGGACCCAAAGCCCGGATAATGAAGAGGGGGGCAGCCAGGGATGTCAGCTGAGGTCTGAAAATAGATGTGGCTTAATGAGGGAGAGAGAGGTTCAACCAGGGAAGCACCGGTTCATCATACTCTCCTGATGTCCATTGGTTCAGGTTTGGTAGCATTTATTAAAACTAAAATTGTGTGCACCTTAGGATACAGATGTTTCTCTTCTTGGCCTCTATCTTAGAGAATAATGCAGGTGGATGTGCACAAGGAGGGCTACCCCATGATTTTCAACACTGAGTTGCTTGTATTAGCCAAAAAGTGAAAAATTATCTAATATCCATCCACAGGAGAATATTCACGCTTTGAAATGCTATGCGGCACTAAAGGGCCTCAGTGCTAACCTGGAGAGATGGCAATACACATACAGACTTGTCCGAGGGTCGCGATGTGCCAGGCACGTGCCTAACTGCCTCGCACACATGGAACCATTTAATCCTTGTAACAACCCTTGAGGAGGTTCTCTAACTATGTTCACAGAACAGATGAGGCACCAAGATGTAAAACAACCTGGCCGGGAATACACCAAGTGCATGGGGGATTCAAACCAGGCTGTCTAGTTCCAGATGCCCTGCTGATTCTCTAGGTATTATAAAAACATATTTTTGAATGAAAAAAAAAGCAAGTTGCAAAATAATATCTACATTATAATATATTTGTATTTTTAAAAAGATATGCATGCACAGGTGAAGCAGAAGTATGTTTGCTATGCATACCCTATGATACAGAGGGATTCGTAACAAGGGGTCTGTGAGCTTGAATTGAAATAAAAAAAAAAACAAAACAGTATTCTTGTGGGGACGTGTTGGTGCGGTTGTGATATATTTATTAAATAATACACAGTATAGTGTGGACTTAGTAAGGGGTCCGTGATTTTCACCTGACTAGCAAAGGGATCCGTGGAACAAAAAAGGTTAAGAACCTCTGGTATAGAAGGATACACTCCAGAGGAGGGAGATAAGAAAAGGACAGAGATTGAGGAGAAAATCAAAGGAGGCTTTAGATTTATTCGTAATGTTTTAATTTGTTTTAAAAAAAATGTAGCTGTGTATTACCTATGTAACTAAAAAAACACTAATATTTTAAAAACTGAATTATTCAAAAGAGCCTCTCTGAATTAGATGCAGCAATCCCTGAAATAAGCCAGGCAGGAAATGTCCAGCAGTTTTCTTGGTGCAGAGTTCTACAGTTCAGAACCATTTGCATCTGCATTGTCCAATTCAACTTTCATGACAATCTTGAGAGTCAGTTCTCTCCAACACTTTTGACAAATGAAGACAAGAAGGTTCAAAGAGATTACACATCTTGCCCAAGTTTTCTCTACTAAACAGTGTTATCTCTTAGACTCAAAGGCAGCTTTGGCTGACCCTGAGTCCAGGACTCCTTCTATTCCACAGTGTAGGTCCCACTAATACCCACACCAATCAATTCAGAGACAACCCAATTGTTTGGCTCAGGACCCAGGGGATGACAGTCTCAAAATGGCTTTGTCAAGTATCACAACAACCAACCCCAGAATTGGGTGGGGAGAAAATGTAAAAAGTACATAGGCAATGAAAATGTCAATGATTTAAAAGTTAGACAGACCTGATCCCAGCTCTGTAACTTCCTGACTATGTATTTTGGGTGAGGTATTTAACCTCTCTGAGTTCTGATTCCTCAAATTAAAAGTAGAACCAATAATTAATACTCTTGGAGAGATTTTATGTGGATTGAACTGGTAATATATGAAAAGCTCCTGTCTCACAAAACACACTTAATAAATGGTTGCAATCATTAATTCATGCGGTCATTTAACAACTATTTACGATGGAGATTGCCACATGCCAGGCACCATTCTAGGCATCAGGGACACATTTGGGAATAGACAAGTCAAATCTCGGCCCTGTAGTACAGTCTAGAATGGGGAGGCACAAAGAACAATTAAGTAAATGAAGAAGACCAGGTGGCAATAACTGAAAGAAGGGGCTTCTGGTGAAAACTGTCAATGAAATAATAAGAAAAGAGGAATCCTTCCAGGAAAAAGAGAAGAAACTTCCAAATTTTATTAAGTATAGGCTACTAAGAGCTTTCCTATAACAGTGGTTCTTAAATAGGAGTGATTTTGCCCCCTAGGGGACAGTTGGTAAGGGTGGGAGACATTTTTATTGTAATGACTTAGGGTTCTACTGGCATCTAGTAAGTAGAAGCCAAGGATGCTATTAAAAATCCTACATTGCACGGGACAGATCTCCACAACAAAGAACAATCAGGCCCCACATGCCGACAGTTCCAAAACTGAGATACTCTGTTCTATAGAAATAAAACCAACTGTCTGCAAAACTCCAGACTCACATATGCACCCATTCAGCATGTCCACCTGGGACCTCATCTGGTGTCCCCCACCTCACTGAATGGCAACCATGTCCTTCCAGTTGCTCAGACTCAAACTTGGAAGCCATTCTTGCCTGGTCTCTTCCTCTCCCACTCCCCAGCCAAGCCATCAGAGCATCTTGATAGATATACTTGCGAAATATACCCAGAATCTGACTATTTCCTTCTCCCCTCCTCCACTGCTGCTGCTCTGGCCTGGCGCTCCAACCCCTCTCACCTGTCATTGCAATGGCCTCCTCGCTGGTCTCCCTGCTTCCACTTTTGCTTCCCGCTACCCTGACGTCTGTTATCCACAAGGCAGCCAGAGCAAGCCTGTTCAGACCTAAGTCAGATCATGTCACATCTCTGCTCGGAATCCTGGAAAAGGCGAACCTTACCTTAGTCAAAAAGTTCTACATGATCTGGTCCCTCCTTCCCCTCTCACCCCCTCTCCTACCCCATTCTCTCTGCTCTCCAACAACACTGGTCTCCTTGCTCCTCCTTAAACCTGCCAAGTGAGCTTCTGCCTCAGGATCTTTGCACTTGCTATTCTCCCTGACTAGAAAGCTCCATTTTAAAATCATTTTTAAAATATTGAGCAGATAGAAAAGAATATTTACAAAATATACATAAGCTTAATGAACCATAATAGGGCAAATACATCTATACCCACTAAATTGTTTTTTTTAAAGATGGGCTACTCTTCTCCCAGGAATCCACATGACTAACACTTTCCAGGCTCTATGGTCCAGGCACAGAACTTGACCTTGTGGGATTGCAGCTGGACTGCCTCAGCACATGGAAAGCAGGTCCTCCAATCAACTGTGAACTCCTATCGATCATGTCCACAAGGCTGATTAATAAAACCAGAACATCAGTTTATTAATTTACAATTAGCACTATACCTGCTGAAGGGACAGATACAATTGCTTCAGTCTAATAATTCCTGTTGATGATGATGATAAAAATAGTAACTATTAAATTATAACAACAGCTATCCATCCTTAAACAATTACTGTGTGCCCTCCTGATGTTCACTGTCTTACACTCACTGACTCATTTAATCCTCACCATGATGTAGGGAGGTAGTCTGGGTCATTAAGCAGATTTCACTGATGAGGAAACTGAGGAATGGTGAAGCAAAGGGCTTGAAAAGTGGGAGAGCTGGGATTCCACCCCGAGCCTTTCGGCTTATAAAACTTATTCTCTTATCCACTATGTTCCACTGACTTCCCAACTCAGGAGACTGAGGTACACCATCAGTGTTCAAAGATATTCATTTGCAATGAAAACTCTAACTTCCAAAAGGTATGGACCCTCAGGTCCACTGGTGAGCTTATTTCTTCCCAGAGGACCAGTAGAACCAAAGGTGAAATTATCATCAGAAAATTGCATGTCATGATTGGATCTAGAGCAAGGGGGCATATCCTCTGAGAGGGCTGCTTGATGCCATTTGTTTCCACTCTACAAATGTACCTGCTAGCCGGAGGCAGAAACGGAAACTTGTGGTCAGTCTCCCATCCCCTGGACAGTATCGAATGTTCTCGGTCAGAATCTGCCTCTCACTCACTCTTTTCTGTTTCTCAGGGTCACCACTCCCTCCTGATAGCACTTTATTAGTCTGCTGGAGATATGTTTATTCATGCAATCAGGTCTGTAGACCTGGGAGCCCTTTTGTCTTTTTATGAGGCACTCTGTCCAAAACCAGAAGTGGGAAGAAATCCACGGAATGGTTAAGAGCCTGACCAATTTGGTTTGAATCTGTTCTACCTGCGTGTCTTTGGGCAGGCGCCCTCGCCTTTGTTAGCCTTGTTCTCCTCGCCTGTAAGATGGGGCTATTAATAGTCCCTTCCTCCTGGGTTGTGAGGTTACTATGTGGAGCGTGTTTAGCATAGTTCCTGGCACATAGTAAATCTCTCTCTAGTCCACGCTCAGGGGAAAATCACACTTTCTTATTTCTTCCTTCTTGGGGAGGTACCACACCATACCCCAGGTACTAATGAAAGAGGAAGGGGTAGCAAACCTCAGTTCATCATGTAACATTTAATGACCACGTTAGACCAGAGACACTTGGGGGCTATCCAGTATATTACTCTTCTTCCTGTTGGCACTCTGATCTCCACTTTGGGAACTCTCCCATTGAGAGTGGTTCTGAGATGGGCGCTCCTTCCCACGACAGTAGCCACAAGGGGGTGGTAGAATGACTCAGATTCAACCAATCACATGCTCTCTCCTGGGACTCAGACTCCTGAGTGAGGGATGGAAGGATGTGGCGATGGTTGGAGCTGTGGATCAGAAACATCCTCCTACTGGACGATTGCTGTAATTCCTGAGGCTCAATCCCTTTCTAGCCTGGTCCTCCACCCCTCACTCATTCCATGCACCGCTGTATCCTTCTTTTTATGTATTCTCTTTTATTTGAAGAAAACCAGAGTTAGGTTTCTGTCACTTGCCACCAAGAATGCTGGCTGATACACCTATGGCACACAGGATGTTGTGGGTGAAGGAACTAATAAATCGCCATCAGCCCCTGTGCTCGAGTTGTCTATAGCCTAGCAGGGAGGTTCAGAGCAGTTTCATCAGCTGCTCAGTTGTGTTGTATTACCAGTCCCTGCCTCCCCCCACCCCCCGCCCACCCCAAAAGGCAGCATCTAATTAGAACTGAGATGAGAGAGAACAACAGGACAATAATGTCTGAACCAGTGATATTTGACTTCTCTGCATACCACAGCCCCATTCTAGAGACCAGAGACCATACCCAAGCTTAATCTTATGGGCCTATTTAGAAGTCTAGCTAATTAATAACTGCAAGCAGTTTGGACTTTGAAAGCTTTTTATAATGTGCCTCATTTAGACATAATGGGCTCAAGATTGCCTCTGGCATCCTCAAGAAAATTAAAAATCCAGTAGGCAGTGGAATTGCCTCTACATGGTTTTCCTATTACTTTTATTTTTATTATGATTGCAAATAGTGGCATTACTGATAGTGCCTTGGACAAGGACCATGCCTTTCCAGGGTAGGCCTAGCTGATTCCCTGCGTCCACAGCATGATTTATTGGTCCTTTAGCAAGTAGCATGCCGGCTCCTTCACATGATGTCATTTGATTCTTGCCAAGTGGAGGAAGTTGGACGTCTCCTGAACATGCGGAGTTATTCCTAATGTGGGTTTCACTATAAATGGAGACACCATTCATTACTCTCCAGCTTGACAATACAGAGTCCTAATTGTTGTTTGTCTAATCCTGGTCTCTGACAAGCAGGTGTCTGGCGTATGTGAACTGGGCAAGATTTGCTGTTCTAGAAGTCTAGGTTAGCATGCAGGGCACAAGAATGGCAGCGAATAAAACTGGGCAGAGGAGGCATAGCTAAAAATAATAAAGATAATAACATCCATTAGGGTCCTTTGTTGCAAAGTACATCAATAAATTTAAATTTCAAAGGAATTTTTAAATGATACCAAGGAGTTCCGGCATCTCCGTGAGGGTCAAAGAATCCTGATCAGGGATTACATGGGCAGGAATGATGTCCACACTATACCACCTTGGCAAGGACAACTACTACCACTATTCATTAAAGACACCTCAGTTAGCATTAGTGACTCCGGATTCAAAGCACTCCCCTCTTCCACTGCTGTCCCTGTGAAGCTGGGTGTGTCCCAAGGTGGATTCCACTAGTATGGCTTACCTGCACTGTCACTCCCAAATTGAAGTCTTGTACAGATGAGACAAATTGGCAGGATTAGGTCAATGGCATACCAAGGGGAGTGATCTGTCCCAGGTGCAAATAGTAAGAGAGCATATTGTTTGCAGAGAATTTAAAAGCAATATAATACAACTAAAATCAGTCTGCTTGTTATTATCACCATATGCCAGCAACCTAAACAATGTCAGTGATAAAATACACCTTCCAGGTAGAGCAGACCATTCCTACCCCACCCCTTCTCCTTTGCAGGCCACTGGATTAGTTCCTATTCCTGTGCCCCAGGAGGGTTGTATCTGTCAAATGGGGACAACAGAACCTACATCATAGGACAGTTGTGAAAAAAATGAATCAATAGTATAAAGCTGTCAGTCCTTCCTGAATTGATCTGCAGACTGTATCTAAGCACAATCAAAACAAGGGCAAGTTCTTTTTTTTTAAGTGGAAATTTATGAGGTGATCTCTAAGATACATATGGAAAATCAAAGAGCCTAGATTATCACAGAGAAGAACAAAGTCAGGTGACTTTCACTACTGGATAGAAGGATTATAAAGCCAGAGTAATTAAAAGAGCATGATTTGATACAGGAAAGATAAATAGACCTGTGAAACAGCATAGAGAGCTCAGAAACAGATCCATGAATATAAAGATATTTGACTTATATTAAAGGTCCATTGGAGAGCAATGGAGAAAGGATGGTCTTTAAAAAAAAAAATGGTGCTAGGTCAATTGGACATCCATATGGAAAAATTAAATCTTGACCTCTACCACATACTATGCACAAAAATCAATTCCAGGTGGATTTTAAATCAAAGTGCAAAGGGAAACAATAAAGCTTCTAGAAAATAATATAGGAGAAAATCTTGAGCTTGAGGTAGGCAAAATGTCCTAAATAAGACTCAAAGGAACCAGAATGGGTGAAGAACCATTGTACAGTTGGTTCAGAATAAGGCAAACCCATAAATCAAACTCCTTGTCTAAGTCCCATCCCTTAAAACTAATCTCAGAAAATTAATCTCAGAATATTCAAGCTAAAGCGTTCCAAAGGAGGAGGGAATTTCCCATGATGCCCTTCATGGAGAGCATCTGTGTCTAGGATGCTTTTCTAGAGTCAATGACTCTTAATTTCACACACAGCGATTTTTTTTTACTGTGTACCAGGCACTGTGCTAAGCATTTTGCAATCATTTTCTTATTTAACTATATTTCAGCCAGTGGTCTATGCCTGAGAGTTGGTCACCATGGAAACAACAACACAAGAAATCTATCTAACAATGTCTCTCCACTACCTCATACTTTAATAGCTAAAATTTTCAATTTACAAAAGTAAGACTCAAGGAATCAACCACAAAATTGAAGTTTAAACGAGTGCTTCCTATTGTCTTGTTTTGCATCTTCAGGGCCTTGTGTTAGGCTATGGCTTCTTAGACTTTATACCCAAAGTATGAGCAACAAAAGAAAAAATAGAAATGTGGGGATTCATCAAAATTAAAAACTTTTATACTTCAAAGTACTTCATCATGAAAGTAGAAAGACAACCTAAGGAATGGGAGAAAATATTTGGAAACCACATATTCAATAAGGGTTTAATATCCAGAATATGTAAAGAAATACTACAACTCAACAACAAAAAGACAAACAACTCAATTTCAAAATGGACAGAAGATTTGAAATGTCATGTTTCTCTAAGGAAGATATACAAATGGCCAATAAGCACATGAAAAGATGCTCAACATCATTAGCCTTCAGGGAAATGCATATCAAAACCACAATTAAATACCATTTCACACCCACCAGAATGGATACTAGTTAAAAAACAGAAACTACAAAGAGGATGTGGACATATAGGAACACTCATTCCTTGTTGGTGGGAATGTAAAATGGTGCAGCCACTGTGGAAACTTCTTTGGAAAGTTTGGCAGTTCCTCAGAAAGTTAAACATAGAATTACCATATTTCCTGTCAATCTCACTCCTAGGTATATACCCAAAAGAATTGAAAGTAGGGACTCAAACAAATATTTTCACACTGATGTTCATAGTGGTGTTATTCACAATTGCCGAAAGATGGAAGCAACCCAAATGCCCATCAACAAATGAATGGATAAACAAAATGTGGCTTAGACATATAATAGAATATGCAGCCCTAAAAAGTAAAGAAGTTCTGATACATGAAACAACATGGATAAACCTTGAAGACATCATATTGAGTGAAATAAGCCAGACATAAAAGGACAAATATTATATGATCTTCCTGATATGAAATAATTCCAAAAAGTAAATTCATGGAATCAGAAGCTAGAACACAAGTGTAGCAGTTTGATATTATTTATGAATTCCAAAAATAGATATCGGATTATATCTATTATTTATAAACTGGTCTATTCCTCTGAGTGTATTGGATTGGATTCAAAAGTTTCACTTTTACTTGATTAAATTATGATTCAGGCTTTGATTGGGCCATGTCAGCAGGTGGGTGCCCTTGGTGGGTGGGGACTCACAGAGAAAACTACACGGCAGAGGAGTTTTTTTAATGCTGGAGTCCCAGGAAGTAAATACACAGAGAAGCAGATACGTGAGGAAAGAGAGAAGGCTCCACTAGACACGGCAGAGGTCCCAGAAGAGAGACGAGCTATGCACCTGATAGTTTACAGCGGCCTTGTGGAGCGAGCAGAGCAGCTGAGCCCGGAGAGAACCGAGCCCCAGGAGAGACGAGACTTATCCCAGCCTACAGGTGATATTGGAAGAAACTGGGACCACAGAGCCTTAAGAGGAAGAGGAAGCCTGAACCCTTGCAGGTGTCAGCAGCCATCTTGCTCCAACATGTGGCAACAGACTTTGGTGAGGGAAGTAACTTATGCTTTATGGCCTGGTAACTGTAAGCTTCTACCCCCAAATAAATACCCTTTATAAAACCCAACAGATTTCTGGTATTTTGCATCAGCACCCCTTTGGCTGACTAATACAACAGGTTACCAGGGAATGGGGAATTAATGCTTAACTGGTACAGAGTTTAGGTTTAGGGTGATGGAAAAGTTTTAGCAATGTATGGTGGTGAATTAATGAACACCACTGAATTATATATTTGAGTGTGGTTAAAGGGGGAAATTTTAGGTGGTATACTGTCACTAGAATAAAAAATTTTAAACCATAGGATGAACAACACAAACTGTGAACCCCAAAGTAAACTATGGACTAGTTAAAATATAATTATAATAACATGGTTTCATCAATTGTAACAAAGCTACCACATTAATGCAAGGTGTTAATAGGGAAAACTGTGTGTGGCAGGGGGAGGGGTGGTATATGAGAACTCTGTATTATCTGCATGATTGATCTGTAAACCTACAACTTCTCTAATAAAGAAAAACGTATTTCCATGCATTTCCTTACAAAATCTTATGAGATAGCCATAGCTGGCATTGTAATCCCTGTTTTCCAAATGGTTAAACTGAGACACACAAAAAACTCTTATCAGGGTCTGGAACTAATGCTCAACATTTTATGCCATACCCATCATGAGTAGAAGAATTTGTTGGCCAGTTTTGCAGGCATCCGCTGAAATAAAGAATGGGACCTCCAATTCTGGGTTTGCCTCCTTAAAAGTAAATTTCTACAGAGGGTGAGACAGGTATGTACTTAGCCTTCATGTCAATTAGCCTAGTTTACAGTCTCCTTACCTCATTCCTAAACAGGTCCCCATATCTCCAGTTTCCTCCCCTTCCACTCATCTCATAACATCACTCTCAGACTCATCTTTATAGATCAAAGTTCTTATATCACTTCCTTTGCTCAAAAACCAGTAATGGTTCCTCTTGGCATTTTTTTCCTTTTCTTTCTAAATATATATATTTTAAAAGATACTTAGATTACATAAATTTTACACAAAAAATATAGGGATTCCCATATGCCCCACTCCCCACACCTCCCACACCCTCCCACACAAACATCCTTCCTTAGTGTGGCACATTCATTGCAATTGAGAAACGCATCCTGGGGCATTGCCACTGAGCATGGACCATAGTTCACATGGTAGTTTACACTCTCTCCCACACAGTTCTGTAGGTTATATGATGATATAAAATGGCCTATATCTGTCATTGCAGTGTCATTCAGGATGATTCCCAAGCCCCGAAAAAGCCCCTGTATTACAACTGTTTTTCCCTTTCCCTGCCCCCAGAGCCTCCAGTGGCCACTGCCTCCACATCAATGTAATTTCTTCCATTGCTAGAATCACAATATGTCTATAGTAGAATACCAGTGAGTCCACTCTAGTCCATAGCTCTTCCCCCAATCCCAAGGATTCTGGGAT
>JAQZBX010025770.1:0-29388 GCA_029593785.1 Cabassous unicinctus | reverse complement strand
GGCAGTTCCTAAAGTAGTTGAATATAGATTTGCCATGTGATCCTGCAATACCACTACTAGGTATATACCCAGAAGAACTGAGAACAGTGACAGAAACAGACATCTGCATACCAATGTTCATAGAGAAATTATTCATGATTTCCAAAAGTTGGAAACAACCCAGGTGTCCATCAACAGATGAATGGATAAACAAATTGTGGTATATTCATACAATGCAATATTATGCAGCTGTAAGAAGAAATGAAGTCATAAAGCATATGACAAAATGGATGAACCTGGAGGACATTATGTTGAGCGAAGCAAGCCAGACACAAAAGTACAAATCCTATATGATTGGGTTACTATGAACCAAATATATTGTGTAACATATTGTATGATCCAAAAAAAATTTTATATGTATCCAGTACATTTAATTAAGAAATGTATGTTTCTATTCAACTGTGTTTTCTTTTTAGTTTTTAATTATTTATATTTTCAATTATTAAATGTAAAAAATAAAGTTTAAAAAAAAATTTTAGTTGCTTAGTTGATAAACAAAAGTGCCCAGTTTGTTCTGAATTGAAAATGAAGCCTGAAACTGTAACTGAAAAGTTAATTAACAAATAATTATGATTACAAAATAATTATATAGATGACTTTATATTATAAAACAGCAAAAGGTTAACATCTGAAATTGCTGAAACTGGCTGGATTTAGCCTAGACCTGCTATTATGATTGCCATTCTAATCAAGTCTCACCCTTGTTTATGGTTACTCTAGACTTAGCTCCCTTGTGTATACTTACTATTGTGATGGTAATTCTAAACTGAATTTACCTTTGTTTATGGTTATTTCAGATCTAGGCTCACCCTTGTGTATACTTGCCATTATGACAGTAACAACTCTACTCTCCCCTGTTTGAATCCATAAAAACCCCTGTTCCCCGTGTTCTGGGAAGGCAGATTTGAGGCCCCTCCACCCCCATGGGTCTCCTGTCCTTCCACCTGTGCTAATAAACCTGCTTTCTTGCATGACCATCCCAATGTGGACTTCAATTCATCTGCTCCAGGCGAGAACCCAGAGTGACCCCTGCAGGGTTTCCATCACTTTCATAACATTGACATTTTTTAAAGAACACAGGCCTGTTATTATGCAGAATATTCTTTACTTTGGGTTTATATTGATTAGATTCTAGTTATAAATTTCTAGCTAGAATACTTCAGAAGTGACTTTATGTCCTTCTCAGTGTCACTTCTGGAGGTACTACGTATCTGTTTGTCTCTTATTGGTGATGTTAATTTTGATCATCCAGTCAAAGTATTGCCCAGTTTTTCCACTGTATACTTAATGAATTTTTTCCCCTTGCAACTTATAAGCAATCTGTGATGAGACATTTTGAAGCCATGCAAATACTTACAATTTTCATAATATTTATTTTCTGTATATTTTTCAGTTTGTTTTGAATTCTTTCATGCATTTCCTTTCTAATTCAAGAGTTCTCTAAAGAGAGCTTTAAAATGCCCAAATGTTAGGGTGTACTATATAACTCCATAATTCTTGTTATTTATTATTGCTTTAAAGGAATAAGAAAGTCATGTTATTAAAGAAACTAATTGTCATGCTTATTATGTGTTTTTTAATTCTCAATCTCTTTTTAATTAAAAAAAAGTTTATTCTTTTAAATTGGTAATTTAATTAGGTGGCTCAGAATTCAAAAGACACAAAGAACATACAGGGAAAAATTTCCCTCTCACCCATATAATCCAGCTACCCACTTTTCTTCTCTGAAAGTAACCAGTGTTACAAGACTTTGTGTTCTTCTAGAGGTAGTTTATGCAGATAGAACAAGAACATATACAGTATCCCCCCCCGCCCACACACACACACACACACACACACACACACACACACACATATAAATTGTCTTTTCTGGATACTTTCTACTTGGTAGGCTTGTCAAAAACCAGTTGGTGGTAGAGGTTAGAGTTTATTTCCAGACTCGATTCTATTCCATGGATCAATGTGTTTATCTTTTTGCCAATACCATGTTGTTTTGGCCACTGTAGCTTTGTAATATGTTTGAAGTTCAGGCAGTGAGAGTCCCCCCATATTGCTCTTCTTTTTTTAGGATGCTTTTGGCTATTTGGGTACACTTTCCCTTCCAAATAAATTTGGTAAATGCCTTTTCTATTTCTGTAGATTAGGCTGTTGGAATTTCGATTGGTATTGCATTGAATCTATAAGTAAGTTTGGGTAGGATTGATGTCTTCACGATATTTAGTCTTCTAATCCATGAACACGGAATGTCTTTCCATTTGTATAAGTTTTCATTGATTTATTTTAGCAGTGTTTTGTAGTTCTCTGAATATAGGTCCTGTACATCTTTGGTTAAATATTCTTGTGTATTTGAGTCTTTTTATTGCTATTGTAAATAGAACTTTTCCGCCAATTTCCTCCTCAGTTTGATACTAGTGTACAGAAACATTACTGATTTTTGCATGTTGATCTTATATCATGCTACTTTGCTGAACTTATTTTTTAGCTCAAGTAACTTTGTCATAGACAGTTTGGAATTTTCTAAATATAGGATCATGTCTTCTGTGAATAGTGAGAGTTTTACTTTGTCTTTTCCTATTTGGATGCCTTTTTTTTTTTCTTCTCTAATTACTCAAGCTAAACTTCTAGTACAATGTTGAATAATATTGGTGACAGTGGATATTCTTTTCTTGTTCCCTATCTCAGAGGGAAAGCTTTCAACCTTTCCCCATTGAGTACAATGTTGGCTGTGGGTTTCTTATATATGCCCTTTATCATACTGAAAAACTTTCCTTCTATTCCTATCTTTCAAAGTGTTTTTATTAAGAAAGGATGATGGATTTTGTCAAATGCCTTTTCTGCATTGATTGAGATGATCATGTGGTTTTTTTCCCCTTCAATTTGTAATGTGGCGTATTTAAGTTGATTTTCTTGTGTGAATCACCCTGACAATCCAGGAATAAATCACATTTAGTCGTGGTGTATTCTTTTAATATGCTTTTGGATTTTATTTGCAAGTATTTTGCTGAAAATTTTTGTAACTATGTTCATCAGAGAGATAGGTCTATAATTTTATTTTCTTGTAGTTTCTTTATCTGGTTTTGGTATTAGGGTGATGTTGGCTTCATAAAAGGTTTTGGGGAATTTTCTAGCCTCTTCAATTTTTTGGAAGAGTTTAAACATGATTGGTGTTAAAATTGGTGTTAATTCTTCATGCCCCCCCACCCCAAGATGGCTCCCTTCCTCTGTTTGCTCATTGTTTTTTGCTCATAGTTTTTGTTCATTTCCTGCTCATTGTCTGTTGGTTTTTTCTTTAGGAGGCACTGGGAACTGAACCCAGGACCTCCCATGTGGGAGACAGGGACTCGACTGCTTGAGTCACATCCACTCCCTGGTGTTAATTTTTTTTTTTTTTTTTTTTTTTGGTGTTAATTATTTTTGAAATGCTTGCTACAATTCACCTGTGAAGCCATCTGGTCCTGGACTTTTCTTTGTTGGGAAATTTTTTTTTAACAAATCAATTTTATTGGTACATATTAATAAAGCATACAGTTTATCCAAAGTGTACAATGAATTGTATTGGTATAATTACTTAGTTGTGTAATCATTTCTTCAATCATTACTAGAACATTTTCATTATTTCAATAATAATAGTAATAATAAAAAATAAACAAGAAAATTCTTCACCTCTCCATCTCTCTATGTTTTGTTGGGAGATTTTTGATGGCTGATTCAATCTCTTTAAATGTGATTGGTTTGTTGAGTTCTTGTATATTTGTAGAGTCATTGTAGGTTGTTTGTGCATTTTTAGGAATTTGTCCATTTTATCTAGGTTGCCTAGTTTGTTGGCATACAATTTCTCATAGTATCCTCTTATGGTCCTTTTTATTTCTGTGGGATCAGTCATAGCATTCTTCTTTTCATTTCTGATTTTATTTATTTACATCTTCTCTCTTTTTTTCTTTGTTAGTCTAGCTAATGGATTGTCAATTTTATTGATCTTCTCAAAGAACCAGCTTTTGGTTTGTTGATTTTCTCTATTGTTTTTGTTCTCAATTACATTTATTTCTGCTCTATTCTTTGTTATTTCTTTCTTTCTGCTTGCTTTGGTAATGGTTTGCTGTTCTTTATCTAGTTTCTCCAGGTGTTCAGTTAGATCTTTGATTTTAAGTCTTTCTTCTTTTTTAATATAAGCATTTGGACTATAAATCTCCCTCTTAGCGCTGCCTTCACTCTATCCCATAAGTTTTTATAAGTTGTGTTCTTGTTTTCATTTGTCTCAATATATTTACTAATTTCACTTACAATTTATTCTTTGACCCACTGATTGCTTAGGAGTGTGTTGTTTAGCCTCCACACATTTGTGAATTTTCCCCTTTCCCATCTATTATTGATTTCCCATTTCATTCCATTAGGATCTGGGAAGGTGCTTTGTATAATTCACCCTTTTTATATTTATTGAGACCTGCCTTGTGACCCACCATGTGGTCTATCCTGGAGAAAGATCCATGAGCACTTGAGAAGAATGTATATAACCCACTCAGTTTGGGTGCAACATTCTGTATATACCTGTTAGGTCAAGCTTGTTTATCAGATTATTCAAATTCTCTGCTTCCTTTTTCATCTTTTGTGTAGTTGTTCTATCTAAGATGTGAGTGGCATTGAAGTCTCCAACTATAATTGTAGCAGTGTCTATTTCTCCCTTCAGTTTTACCAGAGTTTGCATCATGTATTTAGGGGTACCCTGGTTAGGTGCATCCATATTTATGACTTATTTCTCCTGATAGATTTTCCCTTTTATTAATAAACAATGGCCTTCTGCATCTCTTAAAACTTTTTTGCATTTATAGTCTGTTTTGTTTGATATTAGTATAGCTACTCCTGCTCTTTTATGGTAACTGTTTACATGAAGTATCTTTTTCCAAACTTTCACTTTCAGACAGTTTGTATTCCTGGGTCTAAATGAGTCTCTTGTAGTCAGTATATGGGTGGCTCATGTCTTCCCCCAATCCTCTCCAAGATGGCTCCCTCATCTGTTTGCTCATTGTTTTTTGCTTGTTGTTTGCATTTGCCTGCTAGTTGTGTTTGCTCATTGTTTGCTTGTTGTCTGTTTGCTTTTTCTTTAGCAGGCATCAGAAACCAAACCCAGGACCTCCCATGTGGGAGGTGGGCACTCAGCTGCTTGAATCACATTCTCTCCCCAGCTCATGCCTTTTTATCCCTTCTATCAGCATATATCTTTTTTTTTTTTAAGATTTATTTTATTTAATTATTTCTCCCCACCCCCTTGTTGTCTACACTTGCTGTGTCTGTTTGTCTTCTTTGTTTCTTTAGGAGGCACCAGGAACTGAACCCAGGACCTCCAATGTGGGAGAGAAGCACCCAATTGCCTGAGCCACCTCTGTTCCCTGTTTTTTTGTTGTGTCTCTCATTATTTTTTTCTTTTTGTCTCTTGTTGTGTCATCTTGTTGTGTCAGCTTGTTGTGCCTGCCCATTACGCCGGCTCACTGTCTTCTTTAGGAGAAACCGGGAACTGAACCACAGGCCTCCCATGTGGTAAGCGGGAGCTCAATTGCTTGAGCCACATCCGCTTCCTAGCATATATCTTTTGATTGGGGTGTTTAATCCATTCACATTAATGAGATTATGTAAATGCATTATTTACTTCCACCATTTTATTCTATGGCTTTTGTATGTCATATCTTATTTTCATCTATTTCCTCTTTTGGTTATCCTTTCTGATAGTCTTCCCTTCTATAATCTCCTCCAAACTTCTCTCTACTTTCTTTTTCTTTCAGGCTGTAAGACTCCTTTTAATTCTACAAATCTGGATTCTTTTTACAAATTCTCTTAGTTTCTGTTTATTTGTGAATATTTTGAACTTACCTTCATATTTGAAGGACAGTTTTGCTGAATAAAGAATTCTCGGCTGGCAATTTTTCTCTTAAGGTATCCTAATTATAACATACCACTGATTTCTCGTCTCCATGGTTTCTGATGAGAAATCTGCACTAAGTCTTACTGGGTGTCCCTTGTATGTGATGGTTTGCTTCTCCTTTTCTACTCTCAGAATTTTCTCTTCATCTTTCCTTTTGACATTCTGCATAGTATGTGTCTTGGAGTAGGTCTATTTGGATTTCTTCTGACTGAGTTATGCTGTGCTTCTTGGACATGCAAGTTTATTTCTTTCATGAGAGTTGGGAAATTTTCAGCCATTGTTTTCTCAAATACTATTTCTGCCTCTTTTCCCTTCTCTTTTCATTCTGGAAGCTCCATGTCATGCATGATGTGTTTTGTATTATCATTCAACTCCCTGAGCCCCTGCTCAATTTTTTCCATTCTTTTCTACCTCTGTTCTTTTCTCTTTTCAATTTCAGCTGTTCTGTCTTCTGCATCACTTACTCTTTCTTCCATCATTTCAAGTCTGCTGTTATATGCTTCTAAAGTGTGTGTGTCTTCTTTTTTAGGAGGTACCAGGGATTGAACCCAGTACCCTGTACATGGGAAGAGGGTGCTCAAACACTGAGCTACAGCCACTCCCCAGTGAGAATTGGGTTTTTTTTTGTTTGTTTGTTTGTTTAGGAGGTACTAGGTTTCAAATCTGGGACCCCGTACATGGGAAGCAGGTGATCAACCAATTGAGCTACATCTTCTCCCCCTCTAATGTGTTTTTTTTCTAAAAGATTTATTTATTCCACTACCACCACGCTGCTTGCACTCACTGTCTGCTCTCTGTGTCCATTCACTGCATGTTCTCCTGTGTCTGCTTGTCTTCTCTTCTTGTCTTCTCTTTAGGAGGCACCAGGAACCAATCCCAGGACCTTCCAACATGGGAAAGAAGCACTCAATCGTTTAAGCCACCTTAGTTCTCTGGTTTGTTGTGTCTCGCACTGTCTCTTTGTTCTGTCTCTTTTTTGTTGTGTCATCTTTTGTTGTGCCAGCTCTCTGCGTGGGTCAGCTTGCCATGCAGACCAGCTCACTTTCACCAGGAGGCCCCAGGAACCAAACCTGGGACCCTCTGTATGGTAGACAGGAGCCCAATCACTTGAGCCACTTCCCTCTATTGTGTTTTTTTTCTCACCTATTGTGTCTTTCATTACCATAGGCTCTGTTATTTTTCCATTCAGATTTTCAAATTCTTCTTTGTGCTGGCTTAGTGTCCTCTTAGTGTCCTTTATCTCTTTAGCCATATTGTCTTTCTTTTTTTAAGATTTATTTATTTATTTATCTCCCTTGCTGCTTGTGCACACTGTGTCCATTTTGCTTTGCATTTTTCTGTGTCTGCTTGTCTCCCCTTGCTGGGTCATCTTGCTGCACCAGCTCACCCGCACTGTGCGGGCCGGCTTGCCTTCACCAGGAGGCCTTGAGAATCGAATCCAGGGCCTCCTATATGGTAAACGGGAGCCCAACCAATTGAGCCACAGCCGCTTCCTAGCCATATTATCTTTCAACTCATTGACTTGATTAGGAGATTTGTAAGAACCTCATTGATTTAGCTGTCTCAGATTCTGTGTCTTGTCTCATCTGGGACTTTGATATATTCCTTTGCTTGGGCCGTGTCTTTCATTTCCTGAGTGTGGCTTGTAATTTTTTTTGCTGATATCTAGGCATCCGATTATGATGGTGAGTTTACTCTGATGCTCAGTTTCTCTCTCTTGCATAAGGATTTAGTGGTAGGAGGCTGTGTATTACTGCTGTTCTTTGATTCTTGGTTCAACCTGTTCTAACTCTTTAGGATTATCCCTGTTTAGTTGCTCAAATCCAGGCCATAGCCCCAGTAATGTGCTACAGACCTGCTTCCAAGGGCCTTAGGAAGGGAGGCTGTAAAGGCCTGAAAAAGCCTCTCTTATTTGTTTACTTTTTATTTCCTCGCATGCACTTACTTGGCCTGCCAGCAGATGTCGGTCTTCTGCAGCTCCCTCAGTTCAGACTCTGGTGGGAATGTGTTTGCTGCAACATCAACCTCAGCAATGTGACAGAGGATCCTGCCTCAAGCTATTCAGAGCCTTGCAATTCAAACTTTCTCAGAAGCTGTTCTCCAGCTTTTGCTGGCAGTCCCCTCCCTTTTCCCCTGTAGGAAATAATTCCACTACCTTCTGCGTCCTCAACAAACAGTGCCTGTCAGTAGGGAGGTTGTTTGTGAAAGTTGGATCTCTTTAATGGTGTGGTCCCATCTGGCCTGGAATGGCTCGTGGGATACAGCAGACCAAATTTGTTGGTCAAAAGCAGAATCAGGGAAGCGGATGAGGTTCAAGTGATTGGGCATCCGTCTACCATATGGGAGGACCTGGGTTCGATCCCAGGGACCTCCTGGTAAAAAGGCGAGCAGGCGAGCAGGTGAGCTGGGCCCGTGTGGCGAACCACGCAGCAAGATGATGACTCAGCAAAACAGAGAGACACAGGGGAGAGTCAAGGTGAGATATGCCAGAAACCAGGAACTGAGGTAGCACAAGTGATGGGGTGCCTCTCTCTCACATTGGAGGTCCCTAGGATTGAATCCCGGTGAAGCCTGGAGGAGAAAAATGAGAAGAGAAGGCAAGAAACAGACACAGAAAATCACTCAGCAAATGGACACAGACAGCAAGCGGGGGTGGGTGGGTGGGGGGAGCAGAATCAGCCTTAAGCTGCATCCCTCTAAAGCTGTCTTTCCAAGAGTGGGGAGATGGGTGCCAGCAGCTGCACTGCAGCTTTTACTCACAGTTTTCCCATCAAGGTTCTTTTTCTGTGCCCCTCTCTCTTCTGTGTGGTCTCCAGCCTCTCATGGTATCCTAAACCTTAAAATATTTTTTTCAGTCCATTTTTGCCTGTACTCTAACTATTTTTCTGGGAAAGAAGTCAGTTCTGTGCCTCTAATCCTCCAACTTCCCAGAAATCCTAAAAACTTTCTTCTGAATTTTTAATTTTAATGAGGCATATATTCCCAGCTCTGCTACAAACAACAGAGAACAAGCTAAGGAAGGCAGCACACATTCAGCTGTTTTACAGACATGAGCCTGGCAGAAGAGAAGACAGGTTTTTACTGCCCTTGAGGCATTTTCCATGCTTAAATAAGAAATAAAATTATCTTGCAGTCTTAAATTGAGTACCAAAATTTTTCTTGGAATTCCTCCTAATATCTGTCAGTTTCATTTTCCCATGGAGCCATGGTCAGGGTGACCAGACGTTCCCAGTCAGAACAGGAATTAAAACTTGATTTCCCCCACAGAGAGCTGGTTAGGAAAAACTCCTTGCAAGGTGATTTCAATAAAGTTCTAAAAACATCAGAAAGATGGTACTGGGAAATGAAGCTTAAACCATACATTTGACTTCATTCTTTCTACAGTGCTAGTGACTAACAGAGATAAAAAGGAAGTAATCATCTCTGGGGATTTCTCAGGGAAGAGAAGGCAGAGGAATCAGATTTCCAAGTCCCCTTAGTGTTCATCGCGAGTTCATTACCCCAGGTTTTTCATTTTCATTCTCTTTCTCAGTCTGGTCTAATTAAGATTGAGGGCTTTGTAACCAGATGGACCTCAGGTCACATCCAACCTTTGTCTCTTCCTGGCTGTGGTGCTGCAAGGGAGTTAGCCTCCTAGAGACAAAGAGTCTTCACCAATAAAACTGGGATCATTCTACCTTCCATGCAATGTTGATGAGAATATTGAAGGAAATCAAGTGTATGGTCATAGTGCCTAACACAGCCCTGACAAATAAACCTCAGTAAATGTTAGTTTCTTTCATATCATCACTTCTGTACCCCTCTGACCAAAGGCTTTCTACTGGAGCTTATAGTTTTGACCAGTGTTAAATTAGAAAAGAAGCATTATGGTAAGGCAAGGGAAGTGGAAACATTAGGCTTCACCTGTGCCTAAATTAGAATTTGGAAATTTAAAAATTAAATGCATTACCATTCTTGTAGTAAGATTTTCAAACCCACAAAAATGTATTTTGTAGCGTTGACAGCCACACTGTTGGAAAATCCACACACTTGGGTGATACTCTGGCAGGTTTTGTCATCAAGTCAAAACTCTAGCTTATGTTTAAACACTTCACAATCTTGCAAAGCAATTTAGATAGAAAATAGAGTCTTAGCAAAAATCGATTTCAAGTTTCCTCTTTCTTTCTGCTCCCCAGAGAACATAAAAGGTAGTTCCCATGGATATGGATTGGTTTTATCATAGATGGAAACTTAGGAAATTCTCTGAAGCAAATGGTCTCTAGAATTTATACAAAAATATACAGTAGTGAATTATTTTACTCCAAACCCTTTACTTATAGATATCGAACATGGACCAACCTTTTAAATACAGTGGCAGAAATTGGCTAGTAGTTCACCAAACTTGTTTCCTTGTCCCCTTGGGCACACAACTAGACTAAATTTCTCAAACTCCCTTGCACATTTGCCAAGTGAAATGTGGTCAAAAGTGAATTTTACCTCGTCCAGGCCTGGTGCACTGAGTCATCCATGCATCATCCTCTATGCCCTTTAACCCTATCAGCTGACAGGAAGGGAGATGTCTCTACAGGCAACCTAGGGAGCCACATTTTTAATGTGGCAGAATAAGAGGAGGGAACCCTAGGTCCCTGGATCCCTGGCTTTATTCTTAGACATTTATTTTATTATTTTTTTAAAGATTTATTTATTTTACTTTTATCCATTTTTAACCACCCCCCCACCCTTCTGTTTTTGCTGTTTTTGTTGTTTTTATGTCCATTCACTGGGCAATTCTCTGTGTCTGTTTCCTGCCCTCTCTTCTCATCCTTCTCCTCCTGTCTTCACCGGGATTCAATCCTGGGAAACTCTGATGTGGGAGAGAGGCGTTCTGTCACCTGTGCCACCTCAGTTCCTGGATTTTCGGCATGTCTCGTCTTGACTCTCCCTTTGTGTCTCTCTCCTGTTACATCATCATCTTGCTGCATGGCTTGGCAGGGCCTGACAGCGCTCCTGTGCGTGGGGCCTGATGGCAGCCTGCACACATATATTTTTCTTTATTTTACCGGGAGGTCCCGGGGATCGAACCCAGGTCCCTCCATATGGGAGACGGATGCCCAACCATTTGAGCCACATCCACCCCCCTTACACATTTATAAACACTATTTAAATGAACCTAACAGTGTAACTCTAGCAGGCTAGTTAACCTCTCCAATTCTTAAGTTTCTCATCTCTGAAATGGGGACAGTCTTAGTAACCTAAAATTATTTCATAGATTTGTTCTGATGATCAGATGATGTTGTATATGTAAAAATACCAGTATGTGGTAAATGTTCAAGAAACATTTTTAGTTTATTAAGCTTGCATTAATCTGCTGCACTCCATTCAGAGCCAAAGTCTACAAAATATCTAAGTCCAAGTTCTTGAAAACAAAGATACTTCTGCCTTCTTTCTGGCCAATTTTCAATTCTAACCTGAAGGTAAGAGCTAATCTTCCATATAGGCTTTGAAGGTGGAATTAGAGCCAGTTGGTTCTGGTAGTCAGGAAGGTTTGAGTTAGGGATGCTGATTCGTAAGAAGCTGACCTCAAATATTGTCTAGCTTTCTGGGGTGTGGTCTCAGCCAGGCTGCTGTACTGCACAAATGCAGAGCGCACCATTCAAGGAGAACTGTGAGTTATAATCTATTTGTGGGTTGGGAAATCAACTTGCGGGATATAGCTGACATCTTTTAAAATTTTTATTGAAGTATAATATAAAAGTAGAAAACTGCACACATCAAAGTGTACAGCTCAATGAATTTTTAGAGAATGAACACACCCATATAAACAGCTTAATGTGAAGAAACAGAACATTATTAGCATCTCAGAAATCCTCCTCATATCCCCTCCTGGTCACGACTGCTCTCCAAAGCCAACCACTATCCTAATTTTTAGCACCAGAGATAAATTTTGCCTTTTGGGAACTTCATATACTAAAATCATGTGGCATGTATTTTGTATTTGGCTTCCTTAGCGTAACATAATAATTGTGAAATTCATCCATGTTGCTGTGTTTAGCAATAGTTCTCATTGCCGTAGGCTAATGCATTATATGAACATACTGCAATTTATCCATTCTACTATTAATGCATATTTGGGTTGTCCTCAGATTTGGGCCATTGCAGATGATGGTGAAAAGAATAACCATTTTTTAAATGCTAGCAGATTCTCACAGGAATTTGGAAAGGACATTGTGGAGATGGCTTATCTCTACTCCAGTGAAGTCTAGGGCCTCAGCAGAAAGGACACAAAGGCTGGGGGTGACTTGAGAGAGGGGCCAGTACATCTCTGGGAGCTGTGATAGTACTAGAAGACTAAGGACTGCCATTTGGAGCACGTAAATGTGGCCTTTCCTGGTAGTTTTGCTTCCTTACAGCATGGTGGCCTCAGAGCTTTTGGACTGCTTACTGGGGGGCTCAGAGCTCCCAGCATGAGTGTCCCTAGGACCAAGGCAGAAGAAGCTGCATGGTTTTTTCTGACTTAGCTTTGAAAGTAA
Organism: Cabassous unicinctus; assembly: GCA_029593785.1. Classification (NCBI taxonomy): domain Eukaryota; kingdom Metazoa; phylum Chordata; class Mammalia; order Cingulata; family Chlamyphoridae; genus Cabassous; species Cabassous unicinctus. Next base: position 16,926 of record JAQZBX010025770.1, on the reverse strand, counting down.
CTCAGCATCACTGGCATAGCATTTTATTGGTTACAGGTGAGTCATAAGCCTGCTTAGATTAAAAGGGAGGCGACAGACCCCACCTTTCCTAGTAAAGAGTAGAAAGCTTTTATTGTAGAAAAACATATGAGAAGGGAGGGATTGTTGCAGTACTCTTTGGAAAATACAGTCTGCCACAGCTGGTATAAAATTTTCAGGGAACAAATGTACATTTCTGTTTGGTATTTACCTAGGAGTGTAATTCCTGGGTCCAAGGGTATGTGTATGTTAAGCTTCAGTTGATAATATCCAAAAGATTTTTTTTTCTTTTTTTACATATAATTTTTTTTTTTGTTAGAGAAGTTGTAGGTTTACAGAAAAATCATGCAGAAAATACAGAATTCCCATATACGCTCCCCCTCCCATTATTAACAACTTGCATTAGTGTGGTATCACAATTGATGAAAAAATTGTATTATAATTGTACAATTAAGTACAGTCCATAGTTTACATCAGTTCTATGAGTTGTTCAGTTCTATGAGTTTTTCAAGAAAATTGTTTTCTAGTTGAATCGTTTTAAAATTGCTTATACCAATCTATACTCTCAAAAAGAGTATGAAAATTGTTCAGGTTGCTACACCTCCTTGCTAACAATTGGCATTGTTTTTGTTGTTGTTTGGTTTGGTTTTTCATTTTATCCTTTGGGCAGAGTGCTTAGTGGTATTGCATTGCAGTTTAAGTTTGCATTTCCCTAACTACTAACAAAGATGAGAACCTTTTCATATATTTATTGGCCATTTGAATGCCTGCTTTTGTGAAGTGCCTTTTCAGATGGACAGCATGTTTTTTAAGATGTAATAGAATAGAAAATATCAGAGCACCTCACACATAGCAAGAGAAAATTTTTTTTCCTGAAACATTTTGTGTTTTATAGATTGCAGTAGATGCTGCAGTGTACTGCCCAGATTCTCCCCTTCAGGACTAAGGCACACATCCCTGAGAGTCCAGGAAGGTTGCCTACTAACTGCTCACAGCTGAGTACCTCCCTCAGAATTGCCCTTGGTCTGGGAGAGTTGAGTCACCCAGGGGAAGCCCACAGTCCATGACTGGTCAAAGGTCCAGCTTGTGACCATTTTGTCCTGGTTTGCTGGGCCTTTCTTGGTTTTCAAACTGAAACTCCTTCATTCCTAGAAATCCCTCAGTCCTGGGGAATTGAGATGGTTGGTTACTCTACTCTTGCCTCAATTTGGGACACCACTAAGGGGCCAAATCAGCTTCAGAACTCTCTGTGGGATCAACTGAGGCCTTAACTAAGTTGCAAGTACATGACAGTTCAACTTCACCTTCCGCTCAATCTTGTGTCCCTTATTCTCCTACAGATTGTTCCTAGGGTGCTCCCTAATAAACAAGGTGCACGCAATTTCCATCTCAGAATGTGCTTACCAAGGAACTCAACTGTATTAGTCAGTCAAAGGGGTGCTGATGCAAAATACCAGAAATCAGTTGGTTTTTATAAAGGGTATTTATTTGGGGTAGATGCTTACAGTTACCAGGCCATAAAGCATAAGTTTCTTCCCTCACAAAAGTCTGTTGCTACATGTTGGAGCAAAGCAGTTGCCAACATTTGCCAGGGTTCAGACTTCTTGGGTTCCTCTCCTCCTGGGGCTGCATTTCTCTCCGGGCTTAGCTCCTCTGTTTCCTTCACAAGGTCATCTGTAGACTATGAGGCTCTCTAGGCTTGCCTCTTTCCACAAGGCGAGCTGTAGACTATCAGGCAATTGGCTCTGTCTCTCTCTCCCGAGGGCTTCTGCCGTGTGTAAGGAGTTGTCTCTATTCCTCTGTGTTCTTTTCTTATGTATTCACTTCCCGGGCTCCAGCTCAGAACTCCAGTATCAAAACTCCAACTCTGTCCTTTGCCATATCTGTGAGTCCCCACCCACCAAGGGGCAGGGACTCAATGCCCTAATTATAATTTAATCACATCCAGAGGAACAGACCAGTTTACAAACATAATCCAATATCTATTTTTGGAATTCATAAATAATGCCAAACTGTTATACCAACCTACTATATACATATCATGAGTCCCAATGATAAAATGCATTTCTTGCTGGGCATCAACTTCGAAAAATTTGATGCTCATGGTACAGTAGATATTAATGTTTTGTCCAGCTGGAAGTCTTCTCTTCCATCAATGACAGCATCCTGCTTCTTAGGGAGAAGTAATACTCCTCTGACTCCAGTCAGTGGTTCTTCTGAAGGCCTCCAATTTATGTGCCCCATCCTCCCCTTGCACCCCACCCCCACCCCAGGAACATCCTCACCACCTACCCCTGTGCTTAGTCCAGACAAATCAGAGAAAAAGATTCCTTTCCTCTCTGATGAACCAGAAAGGGTGAGCCTAGAGCTACCAGGAGCCATGTAGTCCATACAGAGTCAGAGAAACATGGGAAAGATGGAGAGAGTGATTCCTGTGACATAGTCTGGTTTCAGGGCAGCCCTGAGACCCACTTGCACCTCTACCCTTCCCTGGTTCTCCTTCCAGTTGGCTTCTGCCATTTGCAGCCAAAATGATTCTGACTAGTCTACAAGGCATTAAATGGAAAGTATATTATGATAATTCATCTGTCAAATGGTCAACAGTACTGCATATATTTAATGTTTTTTCTTTCCTCTATTTTTCTTCCCTTCTTTTCTCTGCTTGATCAGATCTTTACCCTGCTTTAAGACATCCTGCAATGCTCCCTGCCCAGTAGTAAGTGGAGCTTACTTGACACTCCCAATTAGATCACATTCACGCAGTCAACAAATATTTATTGAGTTCTGACTACTGTCATGCTTAGGGCTGCTGCTGTGCTAGCACTGAAGGCCCGAAGATGGAGTAGCACACAGCCCAGGCCTCCAGGAGCTTTAGTATTTTAGGGTGAGAAGTCCACCTATAACCAGATAATTGCCATATGCAGTAGTAAGTGCACAGAGATATTAGAGAGCCCCAAGAGGAGAAATATGTGTTAGCCAGCATTCAAGATGGCTCCCAAGATGGCCACCTTCTGGCATTCACACTCTTGTACCTGTCTCTCCCTCATTGTGGGAGGGTTTGTCTGTGTGATCGATAGAATACCACAGAAGTAATGGTGGGTGACTATCAAGGCTAGGTCACATTTTTTTCTGTAAAAAGCTAGAATAGTAAATATTTTAAGCTTTGCAGGCCCAACAGGCTCTGCTGCAAATACTCAACTCTGCTGATGCAGCATGAAAGTATCTGATAAATAAATGACTGAGCATAAATGTGATCTAATAGAACTTTATTTACAAAAATGGGTGACACACTGGCTTCGATTGCCTGCTGTAGTTTGCCAAAACCTTGTCTAGGTCATGAAAGACTTTGCAGTTTTTGACTTGTTTTCTTGGGTCACTGGCTCTGGGGGAAGTCAGCCATCATGTCATAAGGACACCAAGGTCCTACAGAGACATTCACAACGTAAGGAACCGAGGCCTCTGCCAACAGCCAGCCATGTGAGGGAGCCATCTTTTAGTGGATCTTCTACTCTCCAACCAAACCTTTGGATAAGTCTGCAGCCCAGCTGTCATCTTGAATGAAATGTCATTAGAGACCTTGAGCTAGAAGCATCCAGTTAAGTTGCTTCCAAATTCATGACCCACAGAAATTGTGTGAGCTAATAAATATTTAATTGTTGTTTTGAGCTGTTAAGTTTTGAGCTTTTTTAAAATGCAGAAATAGATAACTGATATAGAAGATTTATTCTGCTGACTTTTGAGGTAAGTGTTCAAACAACAGCAGGCTCTAGCCTGGGTTCTTTGAGGGAGTTATTTACTGGAATTGCAAATACATAAATACAGACTCATTGTAAAAAGTTCAAGCAGTGCAGAAATACAGTGAGCAAACAAGAAAATCCCTCCATACTGTCTCCCTATGCTCCCCCAGCCCCATGTCCACCAACTCCCTACATCCCCCGTTATGAGTTAAATCATGTCCCCAACAAAACATGTTCAAGCCCTAGCCTTTGGTCTTGATTTTGTAAAATCCTTTTGTAAAAAGGATCTTTGAAGGTATAACTGGTTAAGGTGAGGCTAAAACAAATCAGAGTGAGCCTTACTCCACTATGACTGAGTCCTTACAGGCAGAAGAAATGTGGACACCCTAGGAGGAGACAGATGGGAAGATTGATGACCACATGGCAGAGGCAGAGATTAAGTTACGGATTTCCAGCAAGCCACCACCAGAATGCTACAGACTTCGGAGAAAGCGTGATCCTGCCAACAAACTTGATGTTGGACTTCTAGCCTCCAAAACTGTGAGACAATATACCATGGGGTGGCTTAACAATAGGAATTTATTGGCTCACAGTTTGAGGCTTGGAGAAATCCAAAATCAAGGTGTCAGCAAGGCAATGCTTTCTCCTGGAAGACTGTGGCGTTTGGGGGCTGACTGCTGACAATCCTTGAGTCTTTGGCCTTTCTGACGCATGACAATGCACATGGCAGCTTTTTCTCCTTTTTTTCCTGGGTTTTGTTGACTTCTGGCTTCTTTCTCCTCCCATGGCTTCTATATCTGTGTCTAATTTCCTCTGCTTATAGGGACTTCAGCCATCTTGGACTAAGGCCCACCCTCATTCAGTTTGGGCACACCTTAGCTAACAACATCTTCAAAGGTCCCATTTATACCCACAGGACCAGGGGCTGGGGCCTGAACATGCCTTTTGTAGGGAACCTGCTTCAATCTTCAATAATCCTCTAATCCCTTTTCTATAGTGTAGGTGCCTTATTGCTTTTGCCTTTTAATTTTCTCAGCATCTTGTGCTTTTCTCTAGCATTTATTTAATTCTCTTTTGTCTCTTTTTCACCTGTACAGTTGCATAGGGCCCCATCTTAACCGAGCCCTGCACTTGGCCTAATGCTTTGCTATCATTGTCTTAAAATACTTAAATTTCTAACAAGGAGTACCACATTTTCATTTTGTGCTGGGCCTGCTTGGTTTTGGTATTTATCTTCCCCAAATTGTCAAGGCAGGGATCCCCTCATGGATATCTTTGAATTCCCCACAGCACCTTGAGAATGAACATTTTGTTAATCTGAAGTGAAAACTCTTATTTCTGAAGCTCTTTTTGTTGTCTGTTTTTTTGTTTCAGTTTGGTTTGTGAAGCCATACACAGATATCTTTAATGGCAATCAACAAACACAGAATTATTCAGAATTCTGAGTTATTCAGAATTCTTATGGTTCAGTCCAATTTTTCCTCTGATTTTTGTATGTTACTCTGAGCCTCATTTGTTCCATTCAAGGAAGACCACTGTTCTCTGTGTTTCTCATTTAGAGAGATCTATAAACACATTCTCAAGAAGCAACAACTTCAGCCCCTTGCAGCCAATCAGCTCCAATTTTCAACAATATCTGCATTCAAAGGATTGTGAGTCATGCACAAGGAAGTTCATGTTTTCAGGCAAGCATAAGGAGCAAGTGAATATGTAATGGAGGGTATAACTAATATAGTTAAAACTTTTCGTCTGTCCATACTTCAGTCTGTGATTCTTCTGGGCATTTTCAGGTGTTCAAAGTTCCTGGAGTTTTAGTCATCGGAAGATTTACCATGACTTCTTGAAAAGAACACTTTATATTTCAGATTGTTCTGATTAACTTTATTAGAACCATTTCTTTAAAATCAAATTTACACTTGAAGTTTTTACAGCCTTAAAAAAAAAAAGCTATGTCCCCAAAGAGTTAAAAAAAAACAATGTTCCCCCAAGTTATTATATTACTTCTTGTGGTAGTTAAGTTCATGTGTGTACTTGGCTAGGTTATGGTGTCTAGGTGTTTGGTCAAGTGAGTATTGGACTGATTGATATTCTGAGGGTATTTCATGGATGTAAATCATTAGCCAGTTAATTGCATTTATGGCTGATTACATCTACAATCAACAAAGGAGATTGCCTTCAGCAATAAGAGAACTCTCATCCAAGCAGCTGAAGGCCTTGAAGGGAGAATTGATGATTTCAGCAGAAAGAAGAATTTCTCTCTTTTTCTATGTCAGAAGGTCCTGGGATCGGTTCCTGGTGCCTCCTAAAGAGAAGACCAGAAGACAAGCAGACACAGAAGACCAAGCAGCGAATGGACACAGAGAGCAGACAGTGAGTGCAAGTGGTGGGGAGCGGGAGGGATAAATAAAGTAAATCTTTAAAAATAAAATGGTAGTTATATGTTAACATTTAAAGTAAAAAATTTTCTGTCATTCATTCAACCACTTATTTAACAAATACCTATGGAGTTCCTATTATTTGCCAGGTACTGTTCCAGACACAGAAAACAACAGACAAGGTCTCTACATTCTGGATCTTGCATTATGATATGAGAACATGATGATAAGAAAAAAAGACATATAGATAGGATAGCTAGGCAATATAATATGTTTACTTTCAGCTAGTGATATATGTTATGAAGAAAAAAATCAAATCTGAATATTTATTGACATGAAGAAATGTTAAGGTATATTTTTAGATGAAAAATGGGAGCTGCAAAATAATAAGGTATAATAATCTCATTTTTATGAATGTGTACCACACATTTTTATGAATGTGTATTACCAAAAGAAAGAGAATTGAGAAGTATATATACCAAAATATTTAAAAATGAGATAATTTGAGTTTGGGATCTCTTTTCTAATACTGAGAACAAGAAAAACATAGGAGGAATTTAATTCTCTGGGGCTATTAGATTTTTTTTTTTTTTTTTTTGCCATTAGTAATTTTTATTATGACATTTTCTAAGCATATTTACAATTAGAGAATATGATGAAATCCCATGTATTCATCCCCCAGCTTCAACAGCAATTAACATTTTTTATTGTGCTGAATGAATTTTTAAAATGTATATATATTTATTAGAGAAGTTATGAGCTTACAAAACAATCATGCATAACATGCAGAATTCCCATACATCACCCCTCCACCAAAACCTTGCATTGTTGTGGCACATTTGTTACAGATTATAAAAGAAAATCATCTAAATACTACGACTAACTATGGTCTATAGCTTACATTTGGTCTATTTTTTCCATACATCACCCAGTTACTAACACCATGTATTGTATATTTGTTATAGTTCATAAGCGAACACTCTCATATTTGTCTTCTATGGGATTTTATGGCCAGCTGGAGGGAAATTTTTCCTGATGGCCAGAAGCCAATACTGACAAAAATAATTGACATGTTGATATTTAATGCAAGGCTTCTGGTTTGCTTTAATAAGCTCGCCCTGCCCAACCTTATGGTCAAATTCCCATATTACCTGAAGCAATGATTTGCACATAGTAGGTGCTGCATAACTATTTACTGAAAACAAGCAGGAAAGAATGTATGAACTTACTGTGGAATGGAAAACAGATGTGACCACTTCGGAAATATAATCTAACTGTGTTTGAGATACTGGGGAAGGATATATTTGGAAATCAGGAAATAAGCAACCCCAGGAAGCAGATGCTAGTATGCTTTTGGTGAAAACATCGTTTTCATAGAAAGCTCTGGGGTCTCCTTTTTAGTTTAGTGACTATCAATTTTGTTCATCTGTCTAAGGAACTTTTTTCCAAAATTCCCAGGCTAGCTGGCTTTTGCGATAATTGCCTCTGATGTCTGCTGGGTGGTCTATCTCCCTTGCCTAACCCCTGCCCCTGCCAATTACCCTGGGAAGCTGCCCACAACCATGGAGGCTACTGCCTCCCTAACAGTATCAGAGGAGCCGAAGCTGCAGGCACTGCCGCAGGCTGCACTGGGAGGCAAGGAAACTTCCAGGGCTTTGCTCACACTGGTATATATGAGTTCTTTTTATCCAGAGTATGCCCATCCTCACATGGTTTTAGGCAACAGCTCAATCTCACATCTCAGCAGTATCCCAGACGGCCTTTGCTGTGGGCAAAGTGATTCTTCTCCTGCTCCTCCCCTTCCTCCTCCCCCCTTTCCCTCTTCCCTCTCCCAGTCCTCCTGCTCCTCTTTCTCCTCCTCCTCTTCCTCCACCTTTTACATTTTTGGGTGTCCTTAATTGTATTCTTTTTTTTTTATTTTAATTTTTATTGTGATAACATATATAGAATGCACATTTTCCCATTTTAACCACTTTCATGTGTAGAATTCAGTGATATTAATTACATCCAGACTATTATTCTTCCAACATCACCATCCATTACCAACGTCTTTTCATCACCCCCAACAGACACTGTACCCATTAAGTAATAACTCACCATTCTCCTTCCCCCGCCCCCACCCCTGGTAACCTGTAGTCTATTTTCTGTCTCTTTCAATGAACAAAGTTGTTTTTTTTTTCCTTTTGAAATAATTTCAAACTTAGAGGAAGTTGCAAAAATAATTAAAACCCCATACAGACAGCTCTAGCATACACCCTCACAAAGTGATTCTTCATATTGCGAGGCTGTAGCTGGGGAATTAGAAGAAAACAGATTAGAGCAAGAGAAGACGCTGGCTAAGCTTATGGAGCTGCCGCAGGGGCTGCCTTCCATAAACCGTTTCTGCATTCCACACCCACTCTTCAGTAATCATTCTTGAAAGATTAGGATATTCCAGGCAGTGTCCAAGGAAGAAGCTAATATTTGCTGAGCAATGATTGTGGGCCAGGGGCTGTACAGATGTTGTCACGTTTTAAATATTTATGAGGTATTATCAGCCCCACTTTGCAGATGAGAAAAAATGAGACTACTCTGGGATTTAAAGCCAGGTTTCTTAGCTTGCAAATCATACTCTTTCTACTACAAGGAATTTTGAGAAAGTAGGGAAATGAAATTCAAGATGATTGGCTTATTGGTAGGCATTAGGCTCAGTGATAATAATGGCTTCACAGGGACTGACATAAAATAGTCTCTTCCAACATTTTAGTTTAATTGAATTTGGAGCAAGCTGCACACTTTTAACACGTCTTGATTTGGGGAAATAACTGGATTTTTAAGATTATTGAAAGTACCCACTATGAACTTTGTAACAGTTAAATAGGTGTCCTGAATCCCAGCCCATCACATCATGCATATTATTCAAAGAAAGCATCCAGAGGCTTCTTTCTTCCAGCCCTTGTGTTCCTTGCTTCCCCTGTTGGCCATTTCCCTGTAAGGAAAACTAAAGATGCTGGCCATATTGAAAAGTTGTATTTTGTGCTCTCATTGCCTTCCATAATTAATCACACTTCAAACACACCAAAACCATGTCAGTTATGCTCATCATCATGAACGCCTCAATGTCTTTCTGAGTCCAGACCTAACATTGTTTATTTTATTTATTTATTTCTCCCCACCCCCTCGTTGTTTGCACTTGCTGGGTCTGTTCGTCTTCCTTGTTTCTTTGGGAGGAACCAGGAACAGAACCCAGGACCTCCAATGTGTGAGGGAAGTGCCTAATCTCTTGAGCCACCTCCATGCCCTGTTTTGTTGTCTCTCATTATGTTTTTTTTCTTTGTGCCTCTTGTTGCATCATCTTGTTGCGTCAGCTCCAGCTCACTGTCTTGCTTGTCTTCTTTAAAATGCACCAGGAATCTCCACTCCCTGCTTTGTTGTGTCTCTCATTATGTTCCTTCTTCTTGTATCTCTTGTTGCATCAACTTGTTGCATCAGCTTGCTGTGCCTGCCTGTTGTGCCAGCTCGTTCTCTTCTTTAAAAGGCACCAGGAATCAAACCAGGGACCTCCCATGTGGTAGGCGGGAGCCCAATTGCTTGAGCCACATCCGCTTCCCAGACCTAACATTGTTTAAAATTGACAAATTGTCTCCTATAAGTGGGATATTATAATGTACTTGCCAACCTGACCAATAGAGTTTCAGATAGAAGCGGTAACAAAATATTCCACGAAGCCAAGAAATTCACAGAAAGGAAATGGTAGTCTTTCATAACAAAATACTTATCAAATTCTTGATTGTGTGGAGCATGCCAAGCTGTCCATAAGCAACATAAGATGGTTCTTTAGAAATAGAAAAAGATTTTTTAAAAGTGACTACAATCAATTCTGGCAGGAAAAAAATCACACCAAGATATGGCAAGAGAAACCAGTTTCATCTCTTCTATTTGACTCATGCTCTCAGAAATGACTTTGTCCCAAGGCTGAGTCTAAAATAAAGAATATGCCCTTTCCTATTACCATTATTTAAGTAATATTTATTGATATGAAATTCCAACCCTCTGGAAAAAGTTGGAAACTAAAAGGAGACTTGAACTCTTTAGCAACTCATGTAAAACATTGTGCTAAATATCAACCATTTCATTTTGTGCTTCTGGCAGGTAAAACTTTATATTGGATTTTGAATTTTGGTAATGGATGGTTGTGACAGTAGCGCAACATTGTGAATGTAATTGATACCACTCAGTTATATACTTGAAAGTGGTTATATGGGAAATTTTATGTTGTAAATACATTACCACAGGGAAGCAGCTGTGGCTCAATTGGTTGGGCTCCCGTTTGTAATTGATACCACTCAGTTATATACTTGAAAGTGGTTATATGGGAAATTTTATGTTGTAAATACATTACCACAGGGAAGCAGCTGTGGCTCAATTGGTTGGGCTCCCGTTTACCATATGGGAGGCCCTGGGTTCGATCCCCGGAGCCTCCTGGTGAAGGAGCTTCCTGGCACAACAAAGGAAGACAAGCAGCAAGGGGGTGATAAATAAATAATAAATAAATAATTTAAAAAAATACATTACCACAATACAAATAAATAAATTTTTAAAATGTAAATAAATAAATCTGTCTTTGGAAAACATTTCCATGGTAGACTTAGTTGGTTTTTTTTGTTTTTTTGTTTGTTTGTTTTGCTTAAAACATTGGAAATTTATTGCCTAACACTTTTGGAGGTAGAAGTTCAAAATCAATTTTAAATTTGTCCTATTTCTGTGCAAAATCTCTTGGATCTCTGAAGTTTTCCTAAGTTCCCTTTCACCTCTTTTGTAATAACACGTCTTACATTTCAATGTGCTCAGGGAGTTTGTCAAAATGTAATTTCTGATTTAGTAGATCCGGGGTGGGGCATCAGATTCTGCATTTTTAAACAAGCTCCCAGGAACGACAGTGCTGCTTGTCTACAGGGGAATGCACTTTGTGTCACAAGGCTTTAGATTCCAAAGTTCTTAAAGCTCAATGAGGGGAAGCGGGTGTGGCTCAATGGATAGAGCCCCAGTTTACCATATGGTGAGGCCCGGATTTGCATCCCGAGGCCTCCTTGTGAGGGCACGCCGAGCGGTGCAGTGGGCTGATGCAGCAACCTCACGGCAGGAAGCGGGTGTGGCTCAATGGATAGAGCACCCGTTTACCATATGAGAGGCCCCGGGTTCGCTTCCCGGCGCCTCCTTGTGAGGGCAGGCCGGCTCGCGCGGCGCCGTGGGCTGATGCGGCAAGACCTCACAGCAAGGGGGAGATAAGCAGACACAGAGAAGACGCGCAGCGAATGGACACAGCAACACAAGCGGCAAGGGGGGGATAAATAAATAAAAAATAAATAAATCTTTAAAAAAAAAAAAAAAGAAAAAAAGCTCAATGAGACCTGGTCTCAAAAACAGGGACTGAATGGGTTTATAGAGGAAAACTTTTCATAAGAAGAGATTTAAGAATGAGAAGAATATGAATAGCAACTATCTAAACCCAGAACTTGTTGAGGGTTTTACAATGGAGAAACATGGATGGGTTTTAAACAAGTGAATGCAGTGGTCAGATTAGTTTACTATTACTGATTTCTTGCTCTGCACTGAATTTACTCAGAGACTGTATTATTAACAACTCAATGCAATGGGAAGTAGCTAGATAATATATCCACAAAGCCCTTGTCTTTCTCTTTCTCTCCCTGCATCCCTCACTCCATCTTGATATTAAATGCATGTTGAGAAATTCCACCAGGCATCAAGAGAGAGAATCTGTCTAAGATATATAATGATCCCAAAGCTACAAACTCTTTCAAGGAAGCTTTTTGCATTCCACAATGAATTTGCAACATACGTCTGTCCTCTGACTTTTTCTAGCTCCAATTCCTTTGTAAAAATGCCATTGTCCTCAGAGTGTCATCATGAGGAAAAACCAGACTGTCAAGACCCAGGCTAAGAGTCACCTCAGTGGGGAATTTTCCTGGGCCTTTACTGAGCCCAAGCAACTACTCTGCGCCCCCATAACTCCAATACATTCTTTGATTATGGCACTTACTTCCTTGAGCTCTGGGAGATGGTAGATTCTGGAAGGGAAGGCAGAGACCTTTGCAGAGATCAGTGGTCATTTGCTTTGCCACGTGGCAGGACCCTGTGAAAACATCTCTGGTGATACCTTGATTTGGACATTTCATGGCCTTGGAACTGTAAGCTTTTACCCTAATAAATTTCCCATTATAAAAGCCAACCCATTTTCTGGTACTTTGCATCGCAGCCTTTTAGCAAGCTAAGACAGTAGGTATCCAACAAATCTTGTTAGATTCCACATTTGTGAAACCATCAGGATCCTAGATGGAATGTAATAAATGTTAGTATCTAAATCTCTTCCAAAAGTCTCAGGTCCATTTGTAGTATAAGTTTTCTACGTGAGCTGTCTCCATGTCCTCAACTTCTATTTACCCTTCAACACATTAAACCCAGCTTGACACCACTCCACACAAACTATTTTCTAAATCATTACTGTCCTCTGTGGTACCAAATCTAATATGTACATCTAGTCCTTATCAAGCACGGCCTCCCAGCAGCATTCAACCTAGATCTGTCCCCTGATTCCTACAGCATTATGCTCTGGTATTTTTTCTGACCTCTTTGTTCACTCTTGAGTCTCCTTTGCTAGCTCTTAATGCATCACAGGTCTCTAAATATTGGAGTTCCTATTTAATATTGTATCAGGTAAACTAATCTGTGTCCGTACTTTTTTCTCTTATTTTTTTCCTCACTCTTTCATCCCTGCCCAACTAGCTTCATGACTTTAAATGCTTTTTGATGATGCCGATGATTCCTAAACTTTTCTCTTGCCCAAGCATCTTTCCTGAACTCCAAGCTCAAAACTTACTTGACATTCCACTGGCATGTTTCATGGGCATCTTAAATCTTACATGTTCAAATCTAAACTTGATTGTAAAGTTAAAGCTGAGAAAAATAAGGAGGTAGTAGAGACTGGGTAAATCTCTTAGCAAGGAAAAGGGTCTTTTCCATATGGCATTGACTGCAAAGAAGAAACTAAGGGGTATTGGAGGGTAAGGAAAATTATATTTATTACTAATTTGCCCAAATTATAATTTACAAAAAGTTAAGATATGGCTCCCAGACAAATATATGGTAAGCATGTGTCAAAGATTTATCTATCAATGAGGCAGATGGTAAAGCTGGTTCAAAGAACATTTGAGGAATAGAGATTGATAAAATCTGCCAAAAGAGACATGCTGAAATAAGTTTGCTAAGTCACAAACAAAACTAGTTAATATTCTACAAGACAATAAAATTGTAACCATTTGGTTTATCCTTTGTACTGGGGATAACTCATTTGCATCCCTAGAGTATTAAATAATCCCGGGGTGGGCTCATTACAGCAGTACTCAAGTATGACATTGAAAAGATACACAACTTTTATGCCTTATTTCCATGTTTTAGATAATTTTTCTAAACAAGTGCCAGAATTTTTACACAATTTTTCTTTTCTTTCTTTTTTTAATAAATTCATGGTGGTAAAACATACAATATAAAATTTCCCATTGTAACCACTTCACAAAAGTAGACAATTTGGTGGTGTTAATTACAGTCACAATGTTGTGTTACCATCATCACCGTCTATTACCAAAACATTTCCATCATTAACTCCCCTCCCCCCACCCTACCCCCAGTACACTGTAATCTTTCTGTCTCTATGAATTTTGCTCATTCTAGTTATTTCATGTAAGTGTGGGGCGGGGAGGACTGGTAAAAATGGATAAAAGTAAATAAATAAATCAATAAATCTTTAAAAAAAAGTATAGGAGAGTAAGATATGGACTATGGTTAGCAGTAATACTTTGACAATGCTCTTTCATAATTTGTTAACAAATGTTTCACAACAATGCAAGTCTTTGTGGTGGGGTGAGATATGGGAGCCCTGTATGATGTTATGCATGTTTGTTTTGTAAGTTCACAATGTTTACTAAACACTTATTGTTTATGTATGTTCATGTATGAATGATATACTTCAACAAATTGTTTTGAAAATGAAAAAAACACACATACACACACACACACAAAACTATTAAGTCATATATTGCCTTTAAAAGCCCAATTCCTTTTTTAAAAAAAATAAAATAGTGTAAAGCATGGTCTCAGGTTTTAAATACACTTTGAATTTCTTCTGAACTTTTGAAGTTATTGACACATTTATAAACACTAAATTCTGTCAACTCCTGTCATTTTATTTTATATTCATTCAAATGTGTTTTTCTTATGTGTATTATAAAAATATATTTTATGGCTTCTTACAAAAATAAATATTTGTAATGGCAAAAAAAACAACATAATGTCTTCAAGGTTCATCCATGTTGTAGCATGTATCAGAACTTTATTCTCTTCACAGCTGATTAATATTCCATGTTTTGTTTATCCATTCATCAGTTGATAGTCACTTTGTTTGCTTCCACCTTTTGTCTATTGTGAATAATGCCACTATGAACATTGGAGTACATATATCTGTTTGAGTCCTTGTTTTTAATTCTTCGTGCATATCCCTAGAAATGGGATTGCTGGGTCATATGGCAATTCTATGTTTAAGTTTTTGAAGAAGGGCCAAACTGTTTTCCACAGTGGCTGCACCATTTTACATCCCATCAGCAATGCACAAGGGCTCCTATTTTCCCACATTCTTGTCAGCACTTGTTATTTTCTGTATTTTTTGTTTTGTTTTTAGGAGGTCCCAGGGATTGAACCTGGGACATTGTATATGGGAAGCAGACGCTCAAACTACTGAGCTACACCAGTTGCTCCCCTGTTTTGTTTTGTTTTGTTTTGTTTTGTTTTGTTTTGTTTTAATAATAGCCATTCTAGTGGGTGTGAAGTTGTATCTCATTGTGTTTTTTTTAATTTGCATTTCCCTAATGACTAATAATGTTGACATCTTTTCATGTGCTTATTGACCATTTGTATATCTTTGGAGAAATGTCTATTCAAGTCCTTGGACCATTTTTAAATTTGGTTGTTTATCTTCTTGCTGTTGAGTTGTAGGAGTTCTTTATATATTCTGGATTTTAAACCCTTATCAGACATATGGTTTCCAAATATTTTCTCCCATTCTGTGCATTGTCTTTTCACTTCCTTAATAATGTCCTTTTATGCACAAAGTTTTTAATTTTGATAAAGTCCAATTTATTTACTTTTTTTCCTTTGTTGCTTCTGTTGTAAAGACAAGGAATCCATTGCCTAATACGAGGTCCTAAAGATTTACACACTTTTTCTTCAGCACACAGTTTTTAATGGACAGAGCTGGAATTCTGACTATTAATCTCATACTCCTTCAAACACAGTACCCTGACACATTACATCTTTCATTTGGGAGGGGTGCTATAGAGATTTTTGAAATCTAGGGCTGACAATTAAATATCCATCACAAGGACGAAGTGTCTTAGAGTTCAGAAGTTTGACCCTTGTTTCTAGGTTTTCTCAAAGCTTACCCTCAGGGTCCCATTGATTTTTTCAATGATCATTGAGTTGTTCTCAAAGACCCAGCAAATGCTTTAGCTTTATATTGTTCATTTGATAGGCTACCCAATACTATCTTTATTGTTGCTTACTTTTTAGGTACATGTCCAGTCTCCTCACATATATTATAAGCCTCTCAGGGGGGTGTGGGGTGTGTGCAATGTGTTTTCTTAATGTATTGCTGTAATTATAATTCTAGGATTGTGACTAATGGTTAATGAGTAATGATGCCATATTTAAGTATGAAGATGAAAGCTAAAGAGGTTAAGGAAAAAAGACATATTGTAAAGTGAAATAATATGGAAAACTTAATGGGAAGAAGGAATCTGATATTTGACTAGAAGAAGGAATGGTATTTGTACTCATATACTGATCAGGTCATACTTAACCTCATAAAGAAATCCTATAGTTCAAGAATGGTAATTTCCAGTGATACTATTTGGGGGAACTGTTGTTCCTTGAGCAAATCATTCATAAACTTATTCATTCAATAATTTAGATTGATTGCCTGCTCTGAGTTAGTCACTGGGCGCACCACTATGAATAAGTTAGGATTGACCCTAACCTCATGGAGCTTATGGTTTATGAGGAGAGACACCTATTAATTGCACAAAGAAAATTAAATTGCTAGTCTAGAATTATACCTAAATAAAAAGTTTACCTAAAAAAAATAGCATCCTGCAATATACCTGACCAGTACTCCTCAAAACTGTCAAAGTCATCAAAAACAAGGAGAATCTGAGAAATAGTCACAGCTAAGAGGAGCCTAAGGATACATGACAACTAAATGTAATGTGGAATCCTGGATGGAATCCTGGAACAGTAAAAGGATATTAGGTAAAAAACTAAGGAAATCTGAATGTACTATACACTTTAGTTAAAAATAATGTATCCGTATTGATTTATTACTTTTAACAAATATACCAAACTAATTTGTTTGTAATTGGGGAGTATAGGTGTGGACATATGAGAACTCTCTGTACTATCTGCTCAATTTTTCTGTAAATCTAAAACTGTTCTAAAACCTAAAGCATAGTAAAAAGTAAATACTTTCACTGTAAACAAAAACAAAAATTATTTGTGATAAATAATATGAAAGCAAACAATTGCTGTTAGAGTCTGTAAAGGTGGTGGCTTAACGTGGGTGGGAAGAGGTGGGGAGGAGTGTCAAGAAAAGGCCCTCCTGGGGAGCGGATGTGGCCCGAGCGGTTGAGCACCTGCTTCCTACATGGAAGGTCGTGGGTTTGGTTCCTGGTGTCTCCTTAAAAAAAAAAAAA